>CABHPP010038343.1:0-24765 GCA_902168425.1 Peromyscus attwateri | reverse complement strand
ACAAGATTCAGTGGGTTAGAGGAGTTGGCCACAGATCAGATTGCAAGGCTCTTCCCACTGTACACTCAGGCAATTATGTGGCATACACAGCAACAAAGTTAGATTAGCTGAAATTACCTCAGCCCTACACAGAGACTTATTGATGAACAAAGTATGGAGTGGAAAGATGATAAAAGAATGAGATGTCAGGACCTTCCTTTCTTAGAATAGTTAGCACATACAGAGCCACTGTGATGTCATATGACCAAGGAACAACAGAATGCCAGGATTAGACATAGAGACAAATTCTGTAAAGATATAAAATATCAACATTGCATTATGCCAGAATTTGAATAATAACTGCAGCAGCTTTGGCCTGAGGATTTTTCCTGGGCACTCTTATCATTACGAGTTAATAATACACCGCTTGGGACATGGCAATATGCCTGGGCTGGTTTGAAGATTTTGTTTTGGTCTAATGTCCTTGTACCCACAAAAGCTACCAGCCTGAGAACAGGCTGTCATATGCCTCTAGATTCTTAAAAATTGGGTTATGGGGTTAATGAGTAAAAATGATAACTCTGTTTATTAATGATGTCAAAACTTTAGGGAAAATTATTGGAATGATAACTCTGTTCTGTCATAATTTATTAATGATGACTAAAAGATGAGCAAGAGGAAGTAAAACACATGTCCAAAACCAAAAATGATATGATCTATGTTTTGGAACAACATGAATGTATCTCTGCTTACTAAATTCCGTATAAATACAGAAACACTCTGGCTGCTAGTTAGCCAGGCTGCAAGATTCTCACCACCACCATGTATGTCCTGGCTCACTCGGTCTCCCACCAACTCCTTACATCCTCTGCTGGGACCCTCCGAGAATGGCTCCCAGCATTTCACCTCCCATTAGGATGTCCTGTTGTTTCACTTGGGAGGCAGAAGCAGGTAGATCTCTGTGAGTTCGAAGCCAACCTGGTCTACAAAACAAGTTCCGGGATAGTCTAGGCTGCTACACAGAGAAACCTTGTCTCCAAAAAAACCAGCCAACCAAACAAAAGGAATCCTGGTTTCAGCTTCATCAGAGTGGATTTCTGAAAAGAATTTCTTAGCCTGCGACACACCCAACATGGAATTGTGTTGTGTGTCCAGTTACTAAGGCCCCAATACCACTGACAGGATCTCTTTGAATTACCCAGGTTGTTCTCCAGCTAACGGGCTCAATCCTTCCTCCTTCAGCATGTCTCCACCACAATCGGTTGGAAGGTGAAATTTGAAATCATTCACCCCTGCATCTGCCAAAGCAGTATTTTGAAACAGGCTGAGTATACTGGAGAAAAATTGTTGACATTGAATTTTGCTTTGACATGAGAGCGCCAGTTGGAGCATTTGATAAATCGTGAGTGAGCACGCTACAGTTTCCAGACTGTTGGAAAGACTCCGACGTGGGCAGAAAAGGTGCGTGGGTGCCCTGCCGTTTAGGTGCGCGTTTATTACATTTTAGCTATTTTTCAGTCATGCAAAGTTTTTTGAAAAGGGTTCACGCAAACGATTTTTGCATATAAATAGAAGGGGCTGTAGTGGAAAAATCTGTCCAGTACAGGCCTAGGTGAAGGGACTCTAGCCAGCTGGTCATAGGGACACTGGGGAGGAGGGTGTGTGCCTGTGTGCATGGTAGTTCAAGGACAATAAACTCTTTTGGAGCAAAGGCACAGTTCTTTGTAAACGTGGTGGAGTCAAGCTTTGGTAAGGAGACTACTGGGCGGTGGTCCTCCTGGAGGAGATAAATAGGGCCTGCAGCAGGAGGCCAAGAACGAACAGGAGAAAGCCCCCAGGGAGGTGGCAGGGGCGGGGCTGTCCCTAGGGAGCTCGAGGTGGTGAGGTGGTGGCCGTGGGGGTGAGGGGGTAGAGGGCGACAGGGTGGCAGGCGCTGTACCAGCTGAGCTGGAGCATGGAGGCTGAGGCCGCCCCCAGAGCCACAGGTAAGGGGTACCCCGGGCCCCCGGGTAACCAAGCGAGAGCGAAGGACGCGCAGCGGCCGGGGACGCTAGCCCGCAGGGAGTGCGGCACACCTGTCGCCACTGCAGCTTGCGGTGTGGAGCGGGGCTGAAGGTCTCCCCGCTTCCTTCCTCCGGATCATTTAAATCCCGGGCCAGCGGGAGCTGGAGGAGGAACCTCCAGGGTTGAAGGGTACCAGCCCAGGTCTCTCTGGGCTGGGTACCTCCTGGGCTGCTCCCCACCCCCAACACCGGCCTTGGGACTTTGGATCTGGGCTTGCTGGCTTGGCTGGGGAGAGAGCTCCGAGGAGCTAGATTCCCAGTGGCCGTCTGGGAAATGGGAACCTCCACAGTGGGGAGAATTCCGTACAGCAGCTCGCCCCCGTTTCTCAGGTTGGGGCCTGGGCTGAGAGGAGAAGTGTCGCTGGAGCCCACGCTCGGTGCCAGCCTCTTCCTAGGCTCCAGGCACACAGCCCACATGCCTCTTCCTGCCCCGCGAGCTTTCAGGGAGCCTGGATTTGAGGACACATCCCTGTGCCGGCCACCTCTCTGAGGTCTCAGGTGATGCCATTCCAGGCCTTCTTGCTAGGCATCCTGGTCACAGGTGGCTGTCCCTGTCCCACAGGCAGTCACATCGCACACAGGCCACCTTCTCTACAGCTCAGTAAAGTAATGTCATGTAGGGGCACCTCGGCATTCTATCGGAAGCCGGTGGCAGCGCCGGAAGCCACTGGCTTTTACGTTGCGTTGCGGTTGAGTTGTTTTTCTCCTACTTTCCGGAGAGCTAGATAAGGAGAGAATGTAGCCGCTAGGTAATTATGTGGGTTGGTAAAGTTTTAGTTGATCCAGAGATTCAGAAAAGGTTTGTCTTTGATTTTGGAAAGGGAGATATTTCTCTTGTGTTTTAGCTTTGTACATTTTTCTAGGAAGTTAGTGTTAAAGGCTTGGATAGCGAGTGCTGTTTTCAGTTTACGTGTTGGAAAACTAAAGGGGGAAAGTCTTGCTTTTTGATCTTATCATCCTCATCTACAAAACAGCAGAAGCCCCCTAGGGCTTACCAAGCACAGCAGTCTCTCATTACTCCGCCCAGCTCTACTGTCCGCCTCCCTCCCCTCGGGGAAGAGAAGTGATCTACAATCCCAGGGCCTCCCCGCTCCTGCTTCAGAGATCTGCCAACCCAGCCCTACTGCATTTTAATAGGAAAAAGAATAATAATTTCGTCTTCTGGAAAAGTTTAGTTGGCCTAAACCAGATTCTGGATTTTCCTGTGCTCACTCCGAACTCTGCTGTGGTTTTGATGGTCACCGATGGTTCAGATGACACACAGCAGACTCACATTTATCCTTTCCACATGTGTTAGGTCCTGATGGGCTGGAGGCTTGCATAGTTGAACTGCTGCCTGAGCTTTGATAGCTGTTTCCAGAAACAGCTTGAGCAACTCTCGTCGACTGGGGAATCCCTTTCTTTTAGGAGAGAGGCATGAAAGGAAAAATTATGCTTTCAGGTAAGGCCACATGCCAGCCTCCACTTAGCTTCGCGGCTGAAAAATGAGGAGGGACATGTGACATTCCTGTGGCAGCTGCGCTCTGCGTTTGCGTGAGGGTTTGGTTTGGGGGGAAGCACCGTCCAAAGGGGATTTGGGGGTACCCCACAATAATGTACATCCTGACATGCCCTAACCCCCCACCCTCACCCCCCATATCCATTCCCTCCTTCCCTCTCTCTGCATGTTTTTAATTTCCCTGATGCCAAAACCTTCTGAGGTCCCACTGGGCCATCTGTTGCTGTCATTTTAGCTCAGAATAGAGCAGAAAGAAGGGAGGAAGCCAGACACAGCCTGGTCCTGTTACCACCCTCATCTTTTACCGTGAACTGCTTCCCTGTCTGTGAACTAAGGACCAAGCCGCCTTAGAAGGATTAGTTGAGGCCCTGTGTACATGGGAATTCACTGTTGGGCCTGGTGTCATATTAATAGTGAGCCCAGAGAAAGCCATTTATTTTGGCTTTTGAAAAGTTGGGTTTTCTGATAATCTGTGCTGCTGCTAATAAAGCAGAGAGGATCATGAAGCATAAATGATAATAATATCCAAGCATGTTAAAGTGATAAAGCAGAGAGGGTTGACAGATAACGGAGCTGGGAAGCAAGCTGGAATGATTCAGGAGCTTGTGGCGTTGGTACGGCCTGCTGCAGAAGGGACAAGAGTGTCAGGGGACAGGAGAGAAAAAGTGAGTGGGACCTTGGTGTGGAGGCCTTCCAGTGTCCTTCTTAAAGTACTGAGTACGCCAAAGGCTATGTCCTAGGATTTCTATTGCTGTGAACAGACATCATGACCATGGCAACTTTTATAAGGAAAATATTTAATTGGGGCTCGCTTACAGTTCCAGAGGTTCAGTCCATTATCACCATGGCAGGCAGCATGGCGGTGTGCAGGCAGACGTGGTGCTGGCTACGTCTTGATCAGAAGGCCACAGGAAGTGGCTGTGACACCCAGCGAAGCTTAAGCGACCTCAAAGCCCACCCCCACAGTGACAAGCTTTCTCCAACAAGGCCACACCTACTTCAACAAGGCCACACCTCCCAATAGCGCCACTCCCTATGAGCTTATGGGGGGCCAAATACATTCAAACCACCACAGGCCGTATGTTGGGTTATCATTTCTGAGCCCTCCATAGACCCTAAGGAGCCAGACCAGGAAGTGAAGAAGCAGTGGACAGAGTCTAATGCTGAGGGACCTGAGGTAGTGGGTTCTACCTTAGGTGAAGGTCTCTCTTTCACCATGCCACACTCAGGGACTGAACTCGGTCACCAGTTTTTAAGGAAACTGCTCTTACCTGCTGAGCCATCTCACTGGCCTGTGTCTCTCCCTCCCCCCTTATTTATTTATTTATTTATTTATTTATTTATTTATTAGTGCATTCACTTTTAGGAGCACTTTACGTCAGGTTTTGTCCTGAGCCCTTCCCAGGCATTACCTTTCCATCAGACAGACAGTAAGATTACAGACAGGCGAGGAGACTGAGGCCCAGAGATGGACTAGGCTTACCTGGCCACTCAGTGGCAACATTGGGCATTGACATGGAGGTTTCTGGCAGGGCTGGGGATATGGCTGAGATCAGAGCTCTTTCCTACCATGGCTGAGGCATTCTACTCCTAGGACTGCGAGCAGCCAGCCAGGACAAAGTAAGCCAGTGGACATTGGATTTCCTCAGAGAGTGGAAAATTTCCCCTCCAGCTGAGAAAGAGAGGAGGTCCAAGTTGCTGGGAGAGTCAGTTCATTAAAGGTGTTTTAGAGATGACCTCATGTCAACACAAACTGAAATCACACCAGTCACTAACTTGGATCTTTTGTGGTCCATGGTGACTATGTGTCCTTGGAGGGGGATGTGGATTTGGCAGGTTTGGGATCTTAGTTTCTGGGAAACCGGACCTCGCCGCCGAGGACAGGCTGGGGAGGGGCTTTGCTCTCAGCTGTCCTGGAGCACCTCACTGGGGTTTCTGGTGAGAAAGGACAGGGAGGGGGTGAAAGTGGAGGGCGGTGTCTAAAAGTCTACTTGGCTGTGGGTGTTGTCCTTTGCTTTTGTCTCTGGGAAAGCAGGACCCCTGTGGCTTAGTGCCCTGAGATCCCTGAAGGGGAATGGAGGTAGCAGTTCCTCTTAGGTGCTGGCAGAGGCCCTCGCTGGCTCTGCATCTAGGAAGGATTGCTGGGAGGGAATCTCTCAATCAGGTAGGTGTATCGGGCTTGCTGTGTTTTGGGCAGAGTGCCCTGGTCAGGGCTTTGGGTAACCTGACCCCTAGAAGAGCCAGGTTCTCCCAGTGGCTGAATATCTGTGGATCTCTTCTTTCTGTGATTCCTGGTGCACCGTGGTATCTATACTATATCCAGTTCTTGCTCACTCACCACTAGACTGCAGTAAACGGACTGACATGTCATGAGGCCTGGGCAGTAGAGATGGCTCGGCTCCCAATCCCCGTCTAAGTGTCTTGTTGTGGACTTGTCAGATGGGGTGAATGACCAAGTGGCCAGGACTCACTGAGCAGTGGGACAGAAGGCCAGCTGGCCTTCACTAGCTCCTGGCTCCTCTAAGGTTAGTTGTTGCGCAGCCCTTGGAAGTTCTACCTGAAGGACTGTAGAAAATGGATGTGCCTTGTGGTAGAGGAAAAGGGGTAGTGGGAGAAACTGAAGCCCTTGGTCACAGGGCATCCTGCCCTGTAAGGTTAGTGCAGTCTTTCAGTGACTGCTGGTAGCAGTTGAAGGTCTGGGCCTCAGAGCACAGTTAACCAGGATGGGACAATTGTGATTTTGAAATGTGATGCACACCTGTAATCTCAGCACCCTGTAGGCTGGAGCAGGAGAATTAGAAGGTCAAGGTAGCCTGGGCTGCATAGTATGACTCTGTCTCAGGAAAAAAAACAAAACAACAACAACAACAAAAACCCCAAAAAACAAAAAAACAAAAAAAAAAATCTATACTGGCTGGGCAGTGGTGGTGCACACCTTTAATCCCAGCACTCAGGAGGCAGAGGCAGGCAGGTCTCTGTGAGTTCGAGGCCAGCCAGGTCTACAGAGTGAGTTCCAGGACAGCCAAGGCTACACAGAGAAATCCTGTCTTGAAAAACAAAACAAAACAAAACAACAAAACAAAACAAAACCTAGACTGCCTACATGGCTCATTCCTGTCCAGAGTTAGTGATCAGCTAGCTTGGATGAGGGACCCCAAGCCTTAGGAATTTAAGGCCATTTAAGGTCTGTTATTCTGTCCCCACCCTGGCTATTCTTCCTGTCCTTCTCTCTAGTCTCCCGAACCCTCTCACATTAAAACGGTTGCATCCAGTCATTCAGTATCCCTAAGCTGTGGCCTCATGTTTTTCCAAGAGAAAACAGATTTAACCAGTGCCCATTGGTTCTCAGGACATAGGGTTTGTGCTTTCAAGACAGGACAGCCGAGCGGGCGTTGGTGGCGCACGCCTTTAATCCCAGCACTTGGGAGGCAGAGCCAGGCGGATCTCTGTGAGTTTGAGGCCAGCCTGGTCTACAGAGTGAGTTCCAGGAAAGGCGCAAAGCTACACAGAGGGGAAAAAAAAAAAAAGGCAGGACAGCCACCAGGCCTTGGGTGCCCCGAATGATTAAGATGGAGGTGAGACCTTTCAGCCATGTGTGTGTTGCCAGGGAGGGATGCCATGTCTCGACTTAGACAGCTCGACTTGCTGAAATTAAGATAAATGTGTTGTTCTTGGAAACCAAGTCTGTCACCACAACTTGAAAATTCTCCTAACGGAGAGAGAAGGCTGTATTCCTTTCTTCATTGCCGTTGCTGAAACAAGCTCTAGTCATTCTCTGGTAAGTGCGGGAGAAGTCAGCATAGTATCATCCTTCACCACGGCATGTGCGGCTCACACAGAACAGCGTCGTGACCCAGGTGTACATTCTCTGTTGTTCTGATCCATGGTGGACTCTTTTTGGGGTCTGTGGACGGTACAGCTGTGTTCGTTTCGGAGCGTATGTTATAATGGTTTGTTATTCACTTGACTTTTATGTTTCCCTACAAGCGATTTAAGTAATACGTGTGTGCTAACCACATTTGGACAGAGTATCTTGGACCAAAAAAACCAAACCAAACCAAAACACCTCAACCAACCAACCAACCAACCAACCAACAAAAAACGAGATAGGTGGTACATGGGTAGGGTTATAGCTCAGTTGGTAGAGTGCTTGTCCAGCATACACAAAGCCCTGGGTTCAGTCCCCAGGATCCAGGGGTAGAAGGTGTGTGTGTGTGGGGGGGGTCACCTCCATAGCAAGCTTAGGGCCAGGCTGGGATACATGAGACTCTGTCTAAAAAAGAAAGCAGCTCTATGGAAGGGAAGCCATAGCTTTCTATGTGTTTTTTTCATAATATATGAATATTAGACAAAATGTTTAAAAATGTTTGGTGTAAAAACACAACTTAAAATATACCCAGTAAAAATCTAGTTATTTGAGCCAGGTGGTGGTGGTGCATACCTTTAATCCTAGTACTCGGAGGGCAGAGACAGGTGGATCTCTGAGTTCTAGGCCAGTCTGGTCTACAGAGTGAGTTCCAGAACAGCCAGGGCTACACAGAGAAACCCCATCTTGGAAAAAAAAAAAAAAAAAGAAAGAAAAAAGAAAACAAAAAAAATCCAGTTATTTGTTAATAATTAATCTGCTTTTAATCACAATTAATTATGGTAATAGGCAGATCATTTTTTCATCTTTGCCCCTTTTATATTAAATGGCATCGCCTACATACTTGCCCCAATTTGATTTTTTCCCCTATTTTGAAATTTAACAACCATGTTTCTCTTCTTTTAAGTGCTAACCTAGAAATTTTAATATTCATATTTAATTAATTTATTCTGTGATTAGTCAAATTTTAACTTCCTCTGGAATAAGTAAGTGAAGGGCCTTCACATGCTCTCTCTTCTATTGTCTCCTCCGGGGCTCACAGACTGTGATGGTTCATCATCATTGTCAACTTGACTGCAACTTAGAATCACCTAGGAGACACATCGCAGGCCTGCAAGGGCGTTTCCTGAGAGGCTTAATTGAGGAGAGAAGGCATGCACTGAATGTGGGTGGCACCTTCGTACAGACCGGGGATGGGGGTGTGGGGGGCGGGGAGGGGGTGGCTAGACTGAATAAGAAAGAGAAAGTGAGCTGCTCACCAACACCCATCTGCTTCTCTTTCCTGAGTCCGGGTGCAGTGTGACCAGTCTCTCACTCTGCCACCCCAGAGCCGTTCTCTCAGCCGTGCCTTCCGCTCTGTGATGGACCTTGTCCTCAGACTTCCAGCCAGAATAAATCCTTAAGTTTCTTCTGTCACAGCCCCGGGGAAAATGCCAAATACACATACCATTTCCACACTGCACTTTAAGCTCTAGTAAACTTTTTCTTGCTCCTTAAATTAAGTGTTTTATGATGTATGGTCAACATTGGCTTAGACTCTATTCAAGTTTATTATTGTTTTCTTGTGCCTGTCTCTTCTTGACCAGCCTTTTCTTCCTTCCAGAGGTCAATTTCCTATATGCTAATGTGCATAAGAAGTAATTATGTGGGAGGTATGCTCATAGCAAACTCCCTAATGATATGTTTCTAAATATTTCTTTATTTCATCTAACATCTTGGAAGTTGTTTTTGCTAGATGGAGGATGAATGTTATTTTCCTTCAGCTCATTAAAAATGGCATTCCATTGTCTCCTGCCTTCCATAGTTACATGGAGAAGGCAGCTGTCCACTTATTAGCAGCCAAGTAGAAAGATCTGTACTTTCTTCCTGGATACTTTCAGGGTCTCTCTCTCTCTCTCTCTCTCTCTCTGTCTCTCTCTCTGTCTCTGTCTCTGTCTCTCTCTCTCTCTCTGTCTCTCTCTGTCTCTCTGTCTCTCTCTCTGTCTCTGTCTCTCTCTCTCTGTCTCTCTGTCTCTCTCTCTGTCTCTGTCTCTGTCTCTCTCTCTCTGTCTCTCTCTCTCTCTCTCTCTGCTGTTTTGCAGTTTGACTAGTGTGTTTAGGTAGGAATTTCTTTGGGGGATTGGTTAAGATTTCAGAATCTAAGAGTCGGTGTCTCTCATGGACTCGTCTGTAGTTTCCTCACATTTTGGTTCTTCCTAATGTTTCCCCTTCTGGAACTTTAACTAGACTGTTGCTGCACCTTGTATCTTGTTCTTCTGATCTTGATTTCTCCTTAGCTGCTTTCCAAGTTTACCAGCTATGTCTGGGCAGCATCTGGGGTCCATTTCTCAGCTAGGACATTCCTTTTCAGAAATTCTACTTCCCTTTTCTCCTCAAATCTTATGGGGCAGTGTGAAAAGTCTTGGCCCCTTTTATCCTTAATTTAAATGTTTATTACAAAGCATGTTTTTGTTTTTAAATTTTTCATTTTTGTTTTTTTGAGACAGAGTTTCTCTAGGTAACAGCCTGTCCTGGAACTCACTCTGTAGACCAGGCTGGTTTTCAACTCACAGAGATCCTCCTGCCTCTGCCTCCCGAGTGTTGGGATTAAAGGCGTTCAACACCATTCCTGGCTGCAAAGCATGCTTAATACCAGCATCTTCTATATTGAATAGTTTCAGGGGTACAATCTTTTTGGGTCATAGTCCATGCTACCTCTACAATGGTTTATTTTACTATATGCCCAGAGACTTTTTTTTGGCTCAGTTTCTAAATTTATTTTATTTTTTGTTTGTTTTTGAAGCAGGGTGCCACTATGTAGCTCCGACTAGCCTGGAACTTATTATGTAGATCACCAAGGCCTCACATTCATAGAGATCAGGCTGCATTTGCTTCCTGAATGCTGGGATTAAAGATGTGCACCACCATGCCCAGCTGCTTGAGATCTGACTTATTAGGTCTGAATGACCTCATGACTGGTACCTGAACCCTTAGCTCAAACACACACGTGGCTGAATATTGGAGAAGGTCAAACTTGGATTTCACCAGTTTTTCAATGCACTGTGTGAAAGCTATCCTTTTGAAAGGTTTTTCACACTTTTTGACTATATAATACCTTAGTGAAAGATTTAGTGTTTCAGAGGAATGTACACCTTATTCCTCTGTTGGCATGTTCCTTTCTGGTAATGTTAGAATCATAATAGACTAAGGCTGCTTCCAGGGTTATTTCATGAAACTGTCACAGCCAAAAGCTGCCAGGTGAATTTCACTGGCCTATTTGGAAGGAGAGATTAAAAGAAGCCAGCTTGGCAAAACCTGGCTCACATGCATCCTCTGCCTTGCCTCCTTCTCTGCCATTTCTAGTCTGAGTGGTCTTTGTCGCTTGGCTAAACTCTTCAAAATGCCTCAGACTCAGTCCCTTACTGCAGTGTGTGCTGGATAAAGCATTAACCGTCCCATGTACCAACTTCTGCCTTTCCAATTCTTGCAAAGTTTTCAAAGCTGATGTCAAATACTAAGAATATATTGGCAAAGGACTCAAGATGACACTTCCCAAAGAAGATGTACTTGTGAGCACGTGACCAGATGCTCGGGGCATCACCAATCATCAGGAAAGCACCAATGAGAACCACAGCAAGCTACCACCTCAGCCCCACTGGGTGACTACAAAAGCATCAACAAAACAGAAAATACGAATTTGCTGAAGATGTGGAGAAACTGGAATCCTTGTGTCTTGTTGATGGGAATGTAAAATATTATAGCCTAGTATGGAGAGACTGGGGCTGTAGTTCCATGGTTCAGCACTTGCCTAGCATGCCTGAGGCTTTTGGTTCAGTCTTCACTACTGCTACCAGAAAGGAAGAGAGGAAGGATGGGAAAAAATGGTATGGAAGTTCTGAAAATAATTAAAATCACCATATGGTCCAGTAATTCCTCTTCTGGATGTACAGTCTAAAGAACTGCAAGCCAGAACTTGAACAGTATTTGTTTTTTGTTTGTTTTATTATATTTTTTTGAGACAGGGTTTCTCTATGTAGCCCTAGCTGTTCTGGAACTCACTCTGTAGACAAAGCTGACCTTGAACTCACAGAGATTCACCTGCCTCTGCCTCCCAAGGGCTGGGATTAAAGGCGCATGCTACTACACCTGGCAAACAGTATTTGTATATCCAAGCAGCATCTTCCATAGTATCTAAGAGGTGGAAATGACTGGCGTTCCCATTGACAGTTGAACAGATAGGAAACAATGTCATCAACAATGGACTATTATTCAGCCTTGAAAGAAGACATACATACAGCAAGGATGACCTTTGAAGACATTCTGCTCCATGAAATGAGTCATTGCAAGAGGAAAAGACTGTGTGATTCTGCTCAGAAGACGTACCTAATGCAGTCAGACTCAGGGAGCTGGAGAGGGTGATGGCCGCAGGACGCTGGAGAAGTGTTGAGGTCCAGAACGTGGAGTGTGCTCTTCCAGTCTGAGAGGATGAAGAAGTACCAGGGGTGGAGGGTAGTGAGGACCACACAATGATATGAATGTGCTTGATGTCACACAGCTGCCATTTAGAAATGGTTGAATGGTAAACCTTGTATGCATCCCACCACAATAAAACTATCTGAAATAATTCTGGCCATATATTGTGATTTCTATATAAACAAAACTCTTGAAGGCAGAGAGAGGCTAGATATTTAGTATTTTAAAGTGTTCATTTACGTGGTAAAAATACACACAACATAAAATTTATTACTTTAACTATATTTAAGTGTATAGGTCAATGCTATATGAACTATTGCCACCATTTCCAGGTTTTTTGTTTTTGTTTTTGTTTTTTTGTTTTTTTAAATCATTCTGAGCAGAAACCCTGTGGTCTGCAAGTCTCTGAAAACATCAGTTTCCCTTTTCTGTTGAACTTGCCTATTTTGGGTAGTTCACGTAAGTGGAAGTAGAAAATCCTTTTCTTTTGTGACTTTTATTTCCTTTGGTGAAGTGTCCTCACGTTCTGCCCATATCTACTGTGTTAAATTCCCTTCCCTTTTAAAGCTGAACAATTATCCCATGCTATGCACATACCACATCGTCCACGTTTTCCTCTGCCCGCGGACATTGGAGCTGCTTCCAGCTTTGGGCTTTTGTGAGTAATGCCGCTATGAACTGTTTACAAATTCAGTGTTCTCTGAACTGGGGCTGCCATGAACACTGGCTGACATTTAAAGCAAGTGGTTGACTTGATATTAGTAGGTAGAGCTGGAAAGCTGGCCCAGCTGTTAGGGTAAGCTGCTGCTCGTGCAGAGGACCCGGGTTTGACTCCTAGCACCTTGCGTGGTGGTTCATAACTATCTGTAGCTCCAATTCCAGGGGCTCACATGCCCTCTTCTGGCCTCTGTGGACATCAGGCACATCAGGGCACACGAATACATGTAGGCAAATACTTATACACACAAAATCAAAACCTTTAAAATAAATTAGTGGGCAGGTGAGTCACCAAGGGCTGTGCGAGAAATCTTTAGATCTGAGTTTGAGTTTTAACCTCATTGCTATTTAACCTTTGGATCTCTGCCCCCTCATCTGAGACACGGGGTCAGTGCACCGTGCTTTATTGACTCTGTGGAGTTTGTGTCCATGTCACACAAAGCGTGCATGTAAAAGCCCTTTGGAAACTGGACATCTCTGCAAGTGTGAGGTCCCAAAGTGCATTGTCACACGAAAACACATCACTACTTTCCCCCTAATTCTTCTCCTACTTTAGAAATACTGTTTATCGACAAAACACAAAATACCGCGTTTCTTTTATGTTTCTTCACATTAAAACGGAGCCGGTACCAAGCTCAATGCAAGTATCAGCATTCCGCTTCTTCATTTACTTCTCAGTCTTATTTTAGACACACAAGTCTAGCGTTCTTTAAAAGGCAATTATCACGATGCTTTTCCAGTTGTTGAGAAGGAGTTATGTTTCTCTTGGCGAATCCTCGCATAGGTCAGATGAGCCCAGTGGGCTCCGAGCATTCTTGGGTGCTGCATAGCTGGAGGGTGAGCCTAGGTACTGAAGCAGTGGGCAGCGGCTGAGTCACAGCCCAGCTGCCTTGCTGAGGCCCTGGGTTCCCTCAACTCCTTGCTTCACAGAGCTCACATGTGGGCTAGGAACCCCCTCTCCTTTTCCTCTTTAGAAGTTTTATTGTTTGAAATGTAGCAGGTGAACACACAGGGGTGTGATTTTTGTATACACGTTTGTCAACAGCTATGGTGTTTGGTTGGGGCTGTGAACTGTCATCCAGTGGCATATGAAGTGCATCACAGGGATGAGGGGTTATTTGTCTTTGTCCTTTGGGTCCTGTGTGGTATGTGGCTCTTTGTTTGTCCTTTGGGTCCTGTGTGGTATGTGGCTCTTGTTCCATGCTAGGCAATTGTCCTACCACAGAGCTCCCTCACCAGCTTCAGCTCTGCCACACTAAGTCTTACTGACACTAGGGTATTTTCATGTGTTCTCAGGTGATTAAATACAGGATGTTAAGGATCAGGTTTTCTGTCTTGTCGTGTGTGTGTGTGTGTGTGTGTGTGTGTGTGTGTGTGTGACAAACCTCTCTTCCTTTCCAGCAAAGCTCAGACAAATGGTAACCTCCCAGGTGACCAGCTGGGATGGACTGGCTCCAGGTCTCAAGGGTGAAGAACCTGAACGTGTAGCAGCTGTGTTGAGGTGAAGACCTCTTTGGTCACCATGCTTAAGGAAACAGATATTGGAGGTGTTGTTTCCTGCTCTCTGTCTCCTTCCCTGGGACTCCATAGATGTCTCTGAATATGACACGTCATTGAATGCTAAAGGAACAGAATGCTATAGTCTCAACTCGTATCTTTTAAAAAGTTTGTGTGTGTGTGTGTACACGTGTGTGTGTGTGTGTGTGTGTGTGTGTCTTATGTGTGTTTGTGAGTGCCAGTGTGTACATACCATGGCACATATGTGAAGGTCAGAGAATGACTTTTGAGAGTTAGATCCAGGATTCGAACTCAGGTCCCCAAGGTTTCTCAGCAAGCACTTTCACCTGCTGAGTCCCCTTGCTGGCCCATCTCGGACTCTTTTGAATGACTCAGGGGAAAAAGTAGTTTTATGTCATTCATTTGCCCAAAAGTAAAAGGTACTGATATTCAGACTGCTAAGACCAGAGACCTTCATACTGAAAGCAGCCGGAAGCTGGGGTGATGGCCTGCAGGGAAGAGTGCTTGGTGCACGAGTGTAATGAAGACCTGAAGCCATATCCCAGCACCTGTGTGAAAAGCTGACCGTGGCCGGCACTCGCCTATAATCTCAACACTGAAGGGTGTAGACATGGGGGGATCGTTTTGAAGCATTGCTGCCCTTCTGCCTAGCTTCAGATTCAGTGAGAGGATGGAATAAGGCAAAGAATGATAGCACAGGACACCTAATGACCTCTTCTGGCATCTAAGCATGCACCCACACGAACGTGTACTTATATAACGCCCCCACCCCGTCATGTGTGTTTGTGGTAGCATGCATGCTACAGCACAGATATGGAGGTCAGAGGCCCCCCCCCCCCCTCTCTCTCTCTCTCACACACACACACACACACACACACACACACACACACACACCCCAACACACTCACACACACAAAGCAATTAGGAGCTGAATTATTATTATAATCAGAACTACCATTGCAAGATTAGCAGATCCTGGCAAGAAAGTCGGCTAACTTTCTAAAGTTATTTACAAGAGAATTAGAAATACTGTATTTCTTTTCTTTTTTTTTTTTTGGTTTTTCGAGACAGGGTTTCTCTGTGTAGCTTTGCGCCTTTCCTGGAACTCACTTGGTAGCCCAGGCTGGCCTCGAACTCACAGAGATCCGCCTGGCTCTGCCTCCCGAGTGCTGGGATTAAAGGCGTGCGCCACCACCGCCCAGCGAAATACTGTATTTCTATACCCAACATTCAGAATGAAGTTGCCCAAGCCCATGTTTCATCATACCATATTATATTGACTAATACTAATAGCTAACTATAGGTAGTGATTTCCTATCACCGAGATGGTTTATGTATTGGTGATTCCATTAAAAACAAAACCAGGACTATGCAAACATTTGTGTGGGTGTCACATAAAGTCATCTGCATATTTTACCATCTTAGATGCGGGACAAGGGATTTATTCTCAGCCGAGGCATTGACAAGTTGCAAGTTGGCCAATATTAAATACGCGATAACAGAGCAACAGGCAGCCTGTCAATTACCAGGGAAGAAAACCTCCACCAAGCCACCTGCAGACCTCCAACAGCGCCTCCTCACTCCCTGACAATTTTGCTCATCTGCTCAAAAAAATTCTAACATATTCTACATTCTGTCTTCCAACTTTAAAAAAAAAAAATCCTTTGCTAAGAATATTTTGGCAATCAGATGCTTTTCATAAACAACAAAAATATCCAAGTGTTTATTGGCCTCACCTTCTGTTCTCTACTTTATTGGAGAGACATGTTCTGCAGCACCATGTTCTGGAGCCTTTCCTGGTGGCAGCTTCTTCGTGGTCTGACCTGGAACTCCAGACCCTTGCCTCTTGGCTGTCTCTCTAACCGGGATGGGTCCTTCTGCTCTCACATTATTTCAAACACTGTTCTCCGGGGTGTGCTGTGTCACCTGGTATTAGTGTTCTGGGGTCAGGATCCCTTGTTAACTAAGTCTGGGAAATTAATCTGAGTGAAGTGGCCTCTCGCTGCAAAATTTCGAGAAGGCCTTGGTTGCTGATGGAGCCCCCAGTCATGAGCTTAGCGTCTCAGCCAGTCCCAGTCATGAGCTTAGCGTCTCAGCCAGTCTGCCTTCTAAACCTGCTGGTGTCTTGTGTTTATCACTAGTGTGTCATCCCAAGCATCTCTGCAGAGCTTGGGTCTCACGACACTCGACAGGGAAAATGGAGTCATATACCAGGAAACAGGTGGGGAGGTGCACACAGACTTTTCGGTCTGAAGATGTCTGAGAAATGCAGGGTACTGCCTCACATGGTTCCTTGGTGAGTGATAGTCATCCTCCTTTTCAGTTTTTTCCTCCTCCTGCTCCTGCTCCTGCTCCTTCTCCTCCTCCTCCTGCTCCTCCTCCTCCTTCTTCCTTCTCCTCCTCTTCTTTTGGTTTTTGAGACAGAGTTTCTATGTGTAGCTTTGGCTGTCCTGGAACCCACTCTGTAGGCCAGGCTGGCCTTGAACTCAGAAATCCACCTGCCTCTGCCTCCCAAGTGCTGGGATTAAAGGTGTGTGCCACCACAGCCCGGCTCTTTTCTTTCTTTAAAAAAAAAACAGTGTGTGTGTGTGTGTGTGTGTGTGTGTGTGTGTGTGTGTATGTGTGTGTACACATGTATGCATATGTATACCATAGGGCACCCATGGAGATCAGAGGACAGCTTGAAAGAGTTGCTGCTCCCCTCCCACCATAAGGGTCCTGGGTTTGACTCAGGTTGTGAGGCTTCGTGGCAAGTGTTTTTTTTTACACTGAGCCATCTTGCCAGCTTACTTTCTTTCCTTTGTTTTTCTGGATTTTTGTTTTTTGAGACAGAGTTTCTTTGTGTAGCCTTGGCTGTCTTGAACTTGGTATGTAGACCAGGCTCGCCTTGAACTCACAGAGATCCATCTGTCTCTGCCTCCCAAGTGCTGGGATTTAAAGATGTGTGCCACCAGCACCCTGCTGTTCTTTTTTGTTTTTTTTTTTAAGTAGTAGAAGATGTTACAGAATTTCTGATCCTTGCGCCTCTACCTCCCGAGTGCTGAGGTTACAGATGTGAGCAGTTGCACATATTTTTATGCAGTGCTGGGAGCTGCACCCAGGACTTGGTGCATGCTGTGCAAGCACTCTTCCCACTTAGGAACATTCTCAGCCTCTTCTTTTAATTTTCATTAATTTTTTTTCATTATATATTATTTTATTTAAAAATTTTGCTTTTTCAGAGTCTGATTTCTCATGAGCGATTCCCACAGTGGGAAAAACACTTTAGTACTCAGTCTCTTACTTGTGGACAGCTTATTTCTGCACAAGGGACACTTATCTGAAGAGTAAGCCTGTTTGGAATCTGTCATAGCTTAACCCACCCACAAAGGAGAACTCCCTAAACTGAACTTCTTTAAATTCACCTTTCCTCGCATTCCTTCCCAAGACTTCAGAAAAGTCAGTAACTGGAGACCTGAGCATCTCTGATTTGAAGTTCCCGAGATGTTCAACAGCTGGTGCCAACTGAACAGAGTAGGAGCTCCAATGGAACTTTCCAATTTCATGCAAAGTCTGTGACTCACGAATGAGCAGTCCTCCCTCCCAGGCCAAGTAGAGAAGTCTCCTTTTATCCCAACAGGAAAGAGCTGAACTGTCCTCAAGAAACGGTAGTTAAAGGCACCATGAGCTCGTGAAATGTGCAGTTACACCGTGGGTCTTGTGAGCAGGAAACCACCAACTCAGTGGGCTATGGAACCCAGACTCAGGACTAGTTGAACCTAACTCCTCTCAAACCTTTTCCTCAACAAATGAACTCTGAAAATAACCATGTAATTAGAAGCAAGTCTGCCCACCAATGGACTTATCCTTCATTTCCCCTCACTGTGAGCTGAATGGCATCGACAGAGCAGAGGCAAAGAGGCATACAATCTAAGGTGTTGACCGAAGAGGTCAGAGCTTCCACAGCATAGCAACCGCTCTGCAGATGCCTACGTCGTGGTAGTTGAAATAGCAAAGCCCAGCAAAGGTCAAAGCCGAGAGTCCCAAGAGGCCTGCCTTGACAGCCTTCTGCAGCGCATCCCCATGAACGTAGTCAGTCACCACTTGTCCAAGGCCCCAGTGACTGTGCAGGGTGAGGGCTGCAGCCAGGGAGTCCACCACAGAGCAGGGACTGAAGTACCCAGCTGGAAGCAGGCCCAAGAGCAAAACACTGACAACCCTCTCGCTAGTCCAGTGGAGAGATGCAGCCTTGGAGCCAGAGTGGTGCCTTGGCGACAGGTGAACGTGCTGTGTGCCGTGCCATCCTGCGGTAGGCTGGTCCTGGAGAAAGGCTGAGACAGAAGCAGGTTTCACCACCCGGCTTCGGAGTAACAGAGCTCGGCCTCCTTGGCCACTGCAGAGGACACCAGCTTTAAGAGAACCGCCATGTCACTTAGGAGGGCTCTTAATTAATTTTTTTTTTTTTGAGATAAGTTTGCACTATTATCCCTGGCTGTCCTAGAACTTGGTATGTAGACCAGACTGGCCTCAAACTCACAGAGATCCTTCTGCCTTTGCCTCCCAAGTGCTGGGATTAAAGGTGTTTAATACTGTGCCTGGCCTTTTTATTTTATTTTTTAAAATTAAATATATTGCGCTGCAGATATAGTTTAGCAACAGTGTGTGTGTGTGTGTGTGTGTGTGTGTGTGTGTGTGTGTGTGTGTGTGTTTACCTTATGCAAGACCGTGGGTTCAATCTCTATAGCACCAACAAGCAAGCAAACAAATAGGTAACAAGGTAAAGATAAAATATAAGTACCTTCAGGTTAAAAATAACCCTCCCCTCTTTTAAGCATTTATTTATTTTTATTTGAAGTGCATGAGTGTGTTTTGCCCTGGTGGATGTATGTCTATGCACCACGTTTGCGTCTGCTCTCCGTGGAAGGCAGAAGAATGTGTTGGATCTCCTGGAACTGGAGTTCCAGATGGTTGTGAACCTTCAGGTAGGTGCTGGGGATCAAACGCAGGTCCTCTGGAAGAACAGCCAGAGCTCTTAATGGCTCAGGCATCTCTCCAGCTCCAGTAAGGTGACCTTTAATGAGTTCTTTGGAGGTTCTCAACCTGCATTTGTGATTTCATTTTCTTTCTCTCTCTTTTTTTTTTTCTCCAAGACAGGGTTTCTTTGTGTAGCTTTGGAGCCTGTCCTGGAACTCACTGTATAGCCCTGGGTGTCCTGGAACTTTGTAGACCATGCTGGCCTCGAACTCACAGAGATCTGCCTGCCTCTGCCTCCAGAGCGCTGGGATTAAAGGCGTGCGCGACTACCGTCCGGCATGATTTCATTTTCTTAAACCTCATCCATTTTACAGACCCAGCCCTGGGGACTGAATTGTGTTGAACCACATGTGCCTTCAGGGAAGCTGGAGACCCGATGAGGTGGCATTTGAAATCTTAGCAGCATAGGTGTTTGGGGGATTCTCCTCCTTTGGTGTGTTTGCAGAACACAGCAAGTTGTATTGCTGTGTGCTTCTAGAGTTTTCTGCCGTCCTCCCTTGTCTGATGAGAAACTGGTCTTTAGAGCCCAGAATTGCTCTTTTCCCTAGGTGTAGATTTCTTTTCTAATAAGAATTCCGTCTAGAATAGTTTCATTTTAGAAGAAAATTCTTTTGTAAACAAAAACAAAAACAACAACAAAAAATCCCCACCTACATGAAAAAAAACAACAACACAGAAAACAAACATACAAGAAAGATTTTCAGTCAGCGTTACCCTCGCTAGTTCGTAGAACACGAGAGTGGAGTATTACTTTAGTTTTGTGTCCATGCATTTTTTTCACATTATCTGGAGCAAGAATTGTTCTGACTGTAATTGAAGAACAACAGCTCACATTACTAAAAAAAAAAAAAAAAAAAAAAAAAAAAACCAACAAAAAAACACTGAGTGACTACAGCCAGCTTTTCCAATGACATAATGCCCCGTGGTCCCTGCCAGGTAGTGGCTTTTATGAAGCCAAGTTTGTAAGGCTGGGACTAGTAAAATTTAAAATATTCCCTTAATGTTTCTCAGGATAATAGTCCCATCTTAGAAAAATGGTGCTTTGCCAAAATGCAAGGCTTTTCCTGATCTTTGTGGTAAGGGAGTGTGGGGAGAGAGTCTGGTGCAAATGGTACTGAGTCTAGGATTAAGGGCGGATCTTTGAGCCCATCAAAGTCTCCATTAGCTGGCTTTGCTGGTTACATTCAAAGGACCCCGCATTTCTGGGGACCTGTCTGAACCTTGGGCCTTTCTGGGTTGACTGGTGGCTGACTCACTGGGCTGCCGGGCTGTGGGTGACAGGCGTCTCAGACACCCTGGGAACTCAAGCTTTGCTTTGGAGCTCTCCATCATTTTACATGTTTTCCCTAGAAGAACACATTCAGATGCACCATTAGTTCTGTTTTTAGGATGAGGCCGCCAGCATGTACTCAAGCGCATTCATAAAATCAGGATTTATCCAGGAATTTCCATGTCTTTGCAGGCTGCAGTGAGTTATTTCAACTGTATGCCTTTTTAATAAAAGCAGTTAGTGTTGTGCTGTGGAGATTACATTCTTTTGGCTTTGGAAAAATGTTTCCTGTTCGGTTCAAGCCATTAAGGCCTGTTAGGGGCTCACATCTGGAAGCCGGAGGGGAGGGGGCCTGCCTTCCACCACCAGAATAGAGCTTGACCTGATCCACCCCAGACTTGTTTACTTCCTAGGGCTGCCTGGAGTTGGAACCTAAGGGGCTCTGTTGGGGGCTCTGGGGCTCCCTTCTGGGAAGGAGGAGGGAAGTCCTCTTTTCTGCCTGGTTTTGAATATCCATCCCTTTTCCTACTTGGGCAACCCTCATTTTCATGTTCCCCTGATTTTCCATAAGGCTTGCATGAGCATTTTCTGTATAGGCGAGAAGCTGTGGAGTTTTAGGATGGTCGAGTTTTCCTGGGGGTGGGGTATTTAGGATGGATGGGATGTCGTGGACCCTAGTTGCAGGGTGCCCAGGTGTTCTCCTTGATGACTCTTCTTCCTCACGGGTAGAGGTCTACAGTCAGCCTCATGTCTTAGAAATGAAACCCAGTGTTGGTACCAAATTATTGGTGAGTGCTGGTACCAAATTATTGGTGAGTGCTGATGTCCCTAGTGCTTATTTGATGTTCCCGGCTGCTCCCAGGCAATAGAAAGTGACCCCCACTTCCAAGATAATCAGGCTGGGCCATGTCTTGCTGACTCCAGAAAGCATTATGTTCTTGAGAAGACCTCCTCCCAACATCTACTCCTGTGACCTTTTGAAGAGGCTAAAGGATGACATTCTCTCCTGGGGACAGCCAGTGTCTTGGGAGCACTGTCCATGAGTTCTTTGAGGGGATCTTAATCTTCAGGGTCAATGATTTTATGATGTGAACACGTCATAACACATTTATGACATTTGTCCTGACCACATGCAACCAGAAAGGCTATCAGGCAACTCCTGGCAAGTGCCTGGCTTTGGCCTTGGACGGGTGTCATCGGCAAACCAGATGAACATAGGGTCAGCATCTCCACGGGGCCAACTGATAACGGTCTTTGTCAGTTCTGCAATCCATACCTCACAAGGGGATTGATGGTCCAGATCTGATGAACACCTTTCCTAAAACATAGGCCCAGAAACAGAATAAAAATCCAAGTCTGGTCTCTTTGTGCCTCTCACGCTGGGGTTCCTAGGGTTGGGGTAGGTATTTTGAGAGCGGTCGATCCTGAAGCTGGCTCCCACAGGACATGTGTAGCATTATGGATACCCAGGGTCCAAGCAGCTCACCTGCTAGCTTTCCTTAATTCGTTGGCATGCTCACTGGATCTTGTTGCATACCCGTGGGAAGCCATATGACAAGTCCATGAAACAGCTGTTAAAATGGAAAGCTCAACCACCCACATTTCCTAAGCGCTTCCTATGGGAAAGGCATGGGCATGGGTCTTTGTGACGGGGGTGGAAGGGGAGCCGGGTTGTGCTTCAAAAGCCCCTTAGGTTCTTGGGTTAGGAAGTGAATGCCCTAAGACAAAACCGAGGGACAGGTTGAAAGGGTTTACAGCTGTAGGACAGACTGGTCAGTGGCTAGGCCATGTCACTTCCTATCCTAGGCTGAGGTGGTATTTGAACTCAGGCCTCAGTGACTCATGGAATCCTTGATCTTGGTTTTCAGGGCTCCTGAGGCGAGCTGGCTGTATCCGGTGAGCCTTGAGGATGGAGTAGAAGAAATCTGAGAGTCAGGGGCTACAGGAGCCCGTTGGGGGCTCCACTGTAATGGTGGAGAGCTTTGATTTAAAGAGCATGATCTGAATGCTTTACACAGAGTCTGGAATCAGACGGGCCTGGCCTCGTGCTTTGTTGCTTTCTTCTATGAAGCCTTGCTCCATTCCCTGTAAATCGGGGGCAAGCAGGATACAGTGAGAGAAGGGTTGTGGGCGCTCAGCTGCCTCTTGGCAACTGGAACTCAGAGAAAGTTGGTTGTCACTGTTAATTAGGGATGGAGCTTCTTAGATGGGTGAGGGGTGAAGCCTGAGGCTCTCATGAGAAGCTGAGACCTTGGTCTAAGTGGGGGATGGATATGAGGACAGTTGCAGGCTGAGTTTGTCTCTGTGACAGATTTGAAGCAGGCTCTGGGTAATTTGATGTCCTTTGGGTCCCTCTGGCTCCTGTGCAGGAAATATGACAATCTCAGTAAAGAATTAGGGCAGGCCTGCCTGGGCGTAGGGTCTGCAGGCCTGCCTGGGCATAGGGTCTGCAGGCCTGCCTGGGCATAGGGTCTGCAGGCCTGTGCAGTTGCCAAAGGTGTTGCTGATCATGTCGGTGAGGAGCCTGGACTTCCCAGAGCACGTGTTTTTGCGTGTAGAGGGCACATGAGTGCGAGCCTTCTTTGCCAACAGAAGGTCTAGCTTTATGGAGACTCTTCCATTCTCTTAGTCATTGCCGCCAGTAAACCATCCACCCTTGACGTCTTTACTTTAAATATTTCTGACAGTGCACTTTTAAGAACATTGTGCGCGCGCGCACGTGTGTGTGTGTGTGTGTGTGTGTGTGTGTGTGTGTTTTACACTCAAATGCTTTATGAAAAAATCGACTAGTGGAAGGATGTCCAGTTTTTGTTCCGTATCTACTGGGGAATGGTTCAAAGACCACCTTTAGACACGCAAATCTACCTGCGCTCAAGCCCCTTGCAAAATGGCATATTTGTGTGCAGCACAATGTTTTTTTGTGTGCAGCCCATGCATGTTTTCCTGGATACCCTAGTCTCTAGGTGACTTGGAATTCCTCTTACAGGGAGATGCCATGGAAGCAGTTATCCTTTATTCCTTAGGGAGTCATGGGAAGGATCTCTGTCCGCGGCTGTTGTTCCCCCCTCCCCCATCTTCAGTCTGTGATTGGTTGGATCCATAGATGTAGAGCCTCCCAAAGGGAGGCTGTCTGTTTCCACTCAGCCATGGGCAATCTGTGTATCCATGACATTTGCACCCTGGAAAGCAGGCCTGAGGGTTTGGGTGCATGCAACCAGGTCCCAATCCATTCAACTTGGCAGCTTGTACACCTTTGAGTTCTCCCATCGGGAGCTGATTGGCAGAGGTAAAAATTCCTCCTGGGCAAGCTGAGTGAACTGAAGGCTTAAACTTTTTTGCTATCAACAGCATTTTGGATCCTGAGAGTGGCTCCCAGAGACAATGGTTCTCCAGAGAGAAGAATGGGAGCCTGAGATGCCACTGGAGCTCAGAGGTGGACGGCATGTCCAGATTAATCTCTGTGAGAGGGAGATAGGTGGATAAAGAGGAGCTGGGGAAGGGGGAGGATGGAGGAGAGAAAGAAAGGGGCAGGCAGCTGCTGCTAGGGTGGGTAGCCTGCTTCCCTCACAGGAGGAGGCAAATCAAAGGCAGAGATAGGGTGGGGTCCACAGAATAAGCTCAGGGTCCCTATGCACTTGGGAACATGTCAGCCAGAGGCAGGCTGCATCTTTGCCCACTGCTGAAGGGGCAACTGATTGCTGATTCCAAGAACTGGATGCTGCCAAATTGTATGATGATTCCAGGGGATCTGTTTCTGTCAGAGGTGTGAGAGGAAGGAGATGCTGAGGATGCTTCATAATACCTTAGATTAGTTTCCCTGCAAGTGATGGTAAGGCTGTGCTCTTTCATTCCCACAAGCCACTGCGCTCCCAGCGCCCGGGGAAAGAGAGAAAAGAGGAGAATCCTAGGGACTTGTATAGTGACTGTAATCTAGAAAAAGATTAAGTTGCTTGTGACAAAGATGTTGAAGTTCCAGTCAGCCCTTCTCTGCCTTTGAGGGAACCTGCTTGTGTTCAGGCCCCTGAGTGGACCACAGTGAAGGATGGGAAATCATTCAGTTGATGAGTGTATGGCCGGGGCTTTTAAATAGTCTAGGAGGGAAGAGGCGAGCATAATTTTGATTGACTTATTTATTTTTTTTTGCCTATATGTGTTTGTATGTGTATGTGGGTATGTGTTTGTGTATGTGCGTGCTGATACGTGCCATGCATGTGGAGGCCAGAGGTCAACCTCAGTGTCTGCTTTGTTTTTTGAAGACAAGGACTCTCATGGGCCTGGAACTGTTGATTAAGGAAAGCTGCTTGACCAGAAAGTCTCAGGGGTCTGTCTCTGCCTCCTCAAGGCTAGGATTGAAAGCTTGTTTTTTTTTTTTTTTTTTTTTTTTTTTTTT
>CABHPP010038342.1:0-20940 GCA_902168425.1 Peromyscus attwateri | reverse complement strand
CTCTCTCTCTCTCTCTCTCTCTCTCTCTCTGTGTGTGTGTGTGTGTGTGTGTGTGTGTGTGTGTGTGTGTGTGTGTATTTGCATGTTCATGGCAGTGCCTGTGGAGGCCAGAAGAGGCCATCAGATGCCTTGGATGTTGAGTTACAGGAGCTGGGAAACAGGGTTCATGGGTTCTGGAACTGAACTCTGGTCCTGTGGACCATCAACAAGCCCTAATCACTGAGCTATCTCTCCAGCCCCTAAATAAGAATTTTTGCACATATAACTTTTTTTGTTTGATTGTTTTGTTGTTCCAGACAGGATTTCTCTGTGTGTCCCTAGCTGTCCTGGAACCTGCTCTGTACACCAGGCTGGCCTTGAAGACAGAGCTCCACTTGCCTCTGTCTCCCAAGTGCTAAGATAAAGGTGTGCACTGCCACCACCCTGCATGCTGATAAATTTTATCTTTGAAATTTTCAGGATAAATTATCATTTGAACATCAAATAATACACCGTATCAATATCTTTTGATGTCCTCATCACAGAACAGTGACTCCCCCTTTTTTTAAACACCTCACACAGAAAAGCCATTGAAAAGAGTTTGTTATGTGGCCAAATGAAAAAAAAAATATTTCTGGCAAGCAACAAAACTGACCATCTTTTTTTTCATAAGCCTCTATTTCTCCCTTCCCCACTTCCTTCTACTCTCCCGTGCACCACCAGCATCTGTAGTCAGTTTCTCTCCCTCTCTCTCTCTTCCACTGTGCTTCTCATCTCCAGAACAGTACATTGCATAGAAGCTTGCGTTACATCTCCTCCCTGCCTGCCAATAGCTTCCAGGTGTTTCTAAGTTGAGCTATTATCTTTTGTGCATGTAGTGAGAGTTCAAAAGCTGGTCTGCAGAGGCTCCCTGGTGGAAGCTCAGAAAGGGATGAGTGAGGCTAAGGGGACAGAGGGTTCTTTTCTCAGTGCAGGGGAAACAAAGGTGAGAACATGCATGAATGGATAATCTAAGTAGCCGGTATCTATCTACCTACCCATTTCTTACGTGCCATTGGCTAGCCATCAATTTCTATCTGTCCCTATCTATCTACATTCATATCAGATGACTATTACTGGTTTATTGCTGGTCTTGTGCTATGGGCGTATGCTAAGTATAGAAAGCACTAAAGTGAGTAATTTGGTATAACTCAGTTGTCAGTTAATATCTGTATAATCATCGTGACTTACTGGTCCTTAGGTACATGGGACAAGATCTTGCAGAATCTCTAAGCATCATATAGATTTCTGTTTTCTGCTCTGTCCTGTGGGCTTTTCAGAACAGAGCCATCTCATGTATCCCTGAAGTGATAGGAAGTTCATGTGTTTCCATGATAACACACATCCCAGTACATGTATGGTATCTCATGGTGCCACTGGGAAGCACAGGTGTGGATGTGCAGAACCTTCATAACTCAAATATTATCAAGAACAAGTTGTGCCAGGATGAGGGTAATAGGGTTTCTAGTTAGTGGAGCTGACAGGCATGAAACAAGACAAAGAAATCAATATAAGTAAAAAAATGAGTAAGTATACATTTGATGGAGAATCAGCAAGGTAAAGATAAGAACAATTCCTTACTCTTCTGCCATCATGAATGTGCTCTCCATGTGTGCTTTCTAACACAGTTACCAAAAGCCACTCTGAGCTCCTGAGAACACAAAATGTATCCAATGTCACAGAAAGATGGTTTTATTTTAGTCTTAATCAATTTAAATTACAACACATATCTGACTAGTGGTTAATCTTTGGACAGCACAACTCTATGGTGTTATAGATTTCTGGTCTCTTTTTAAAGATTTATTTATTTTATGTGTATGAGTGCTCTAGCTGCAAGTAGAGCTTCAGGCCAGAAGAGGGCATCAGATCCCACTATAGATGGCTGTGAGCCACCATGTGGTTGCTGGGAACTGAATTCAGGTCCTCTGGAAGAGCAGCCAGTGCTCTTAACTGCTGAGCCGTCTCTCTAGCCCCATAGATTTCTGTCTTAAGACTGGAAACACATTTATAATTCTGTATTTGTCTGTGATTGCTTTTAGTTAAGGACAGGTGCAATTTAAATCTTTACTACTATTGATTCTTTAATAGACAGCATAACAAGTTGTATATACGTGCTTAGTTAATAATAATACATAGGCCCAGAACAGTCAATCAAAAGAAGTGTAAAACCCACACCATAACAACAAAATAACAGGAATCAATAAACACCACTAATTGATAACTCTCAAAAACATAGTATATGCAGTAAAACAATGGAGGCAGAAGCATGTCACTCCATAAATATTAGGAAGCAAGATTTCCAGATTTCTCATATTTATAACTGATTGCCAGACCCTTTCAGTGTGGCTCAAAGACAAAATACATCAGGATAGCTTTAATGAGGACTAGTGGAGCAAAAGGGGAGGGATGGATAACCGAGGAGATACTTACAGTTAAACACAAAGTTTAGATTTGAGATGGGGCCAAAGAGCTTAGTTATCCTAGGAAAGCTGGAGCTTTGGAGACAACATGGTACCTGATCTCAGGTTCTAGAACATTCTTTTTTGTTTGTTTGTTTTTTGTTTTTTGTTTTTTTGGAGACAGGGTTTCTCTGTGTAGTTTTGGTGCCTGTCCTGGATCTTGCTCTGGAGACCAGGCTGGCCTCGAACTCACAGAGTTCCGCCTGGCTCTGCCTCTCGAGTGCTGGGATTAAAGGTGTGTGCCACCACCGCCCGGCTTCTAGAACATTCTTATTCTTGGAGCCTCTCTTTATTTTCCTAAAAGCTGTCCTGTAGATACCTAGTTAGGTTGTTCTCAGGGCTGGCTGACATGATTCATGCTTTACACTGTATCACAAACCAGCACTTATTGCCTTCTGGATGCTATTACTCTTCTATTACTTTAATTCATTCTCACAGTGGTCTGCCTGGCACTGGTATTTTTTTTTTTAGAGCTGCTTTAGGAGAGGTAGAAGCCCTGTGGTGTAGCATCCTTATTGAGCTAAATGCATCACTTCACACAGATGCATTCACACAGAGAATCCAAGAAGTTGCCTTGAAGCTATGGCATCCGACAACAGGGTATGAGATAGCCTAGAAACATTCTTGTGGATGCAATTCCCCTACCTCCAGCTCTTCAAGTGTTTCAATTCTTAAAGTAATACTCTCAGTAGTGAGCCTTTGAAAATACTCTAGCAAGCAATTTCTTAACTGTATTCAGTGACTATCCCACTGTTATTATAATTATTCTGTATGATATTACAGAGAACACAAAAATACCTCACAGCAAGTAACTCCATCAACAAATAGCAAAATTGAACCAGTTAATCTAAGCTTTATACTTTTTATACTTCCCAACTGGATTAATTCTGTAATTCAGCTTTCCACACAGTACAAAAGGATGCTCATATTTCCTTGAAGATCACTTGTGATCGTCCACACGATGCTACTTCTTCATCAGGAGTCAGTCTGCTTTTGCCTTATACAAGAGATTTCATGCCCAGATTTCCCAGTTGAATGTCACATCTTCTCTGGCATCAAGCCTTCCTGAATGCCTGGACCCGATTCTGAGGGCCACTGATTGTTTACCTGCCTGGGTATCAAAAGTAATTGCTCCTGGCACCTCCTCTGTTCTCTTGTCAGACCTGATCACATTACAGCCTTAACTCCCCACTCATTCTGTACAGCAGGGAATTAGTAGCTGTCCCCTGCTGTCGTGTGACTTTCCAGGGATGTGTGAGCAAATGTCCACTCATCCCAGCTAGGGTACAGACAACAGACCAAAGAAACGATTCCATCCTAGTCTAGTTTGTTGAGTCAAGTGAGCTGCCCGGGGTTACCTGCAGGTGCATCACCATAAGCCCAACATGAGCCACAAATGCTGCATCCCCAAAGCTCCCTGCATACCACATAAGCATCTCAGCTGGCTAGATAGTCGCTTCACCCAGTAATCACTAATTGCTTTCACAAGCTTAGGGAAGGGCCTGTGAATCTGGTAACTTTCTGAGCATCATGTATTTCACAAGCTCCTTGAATCTTAAGAATCCTTCCTCCACTCTCCTTTCTCTGGGAGGGACTGGTTCAGTTCAGGGGCAATAGCTATGCAACTCCTGCCCAGCCAGTGTGTCACATTAAGGAGGTCTATTCAGAAGTACCAGACTAACACATCTGGTTCTACTGTTCTGTCCTTGCTGCTATTGCAGAACTACATGTCTAGATATTATGAGTTCATGGACTGAAGAAAGTATCAAGAAAGATGCCCAGAATTCACAGGTGTC
This sequence comes from Peromyscus attwateri, assembly GCA_902168425.1. Lineage (NCBI taxonomy): Eukaryota > Metazoa > Chordata > Mammalia > Rodentia > Cricetidae > Peromyscus > Peromyscus attwateri. The sequence goes on along the minus strand of CABHPP010038342.1, from coordinate 16,667 downwards.
TTTCAGAATTCTAAAGATATGCTAATACTTCAATGACATTCTCAAAGGAGGCTAGGTATTTTTCTTTTTGGATTTCTCTCCAGGACTCTGACCTTTGGGCAAATATTAATAAATGAATCATTATTAGTGGACATGCCTAAATCTACCTGTAGGCACCTACAGACCATAAGAATATTCTATAAACCTCTAGGGAAATTCCTTATATATTGTTTTGAATGGGGATTAATAGAGGCTTCAAAACTGAATCTACCTGGAACCAAATCTTGATTCTCCCACTAAGTTTATGCAAAAACATTGAGAAGTTGGTTAGACCTTAGTTGATTCAGATTTTCCATTTGTTAAACAGAAATCAGAATGGAACTTAACCCACAGTGTTATTAAAAGGATTTTGTGAATTATTACAAAATAAGGACTTGGGTGAGCACTGGCCCATTGACCTATTGGTATGGACTCTTTCTTAAATGTCTCCCAAAGGCTAAGTGTTGATGGCTTGGTTTCTAGTGAGCATCGTTATTGGGTTGGGGGTATTAAGAGGCGAAGCCTAGGAGAAGGAAGTTAGGTCATTGGGGGCATGTCCTTAAGACAATTATTGGAACCATGGCCTTTCCAACTCTCTTTTGCTTCCCAGATGTTATGAGGTGGGCTGCACTCCTCGCCATGGAATCACAACAGTCCCAAAGGCTCATGATCAAGTGACCAAGGACTGAGAACTATATAATTGTTATCTGAAGTAAAGCTTTCCCTTTAAGTTGATTAAGTATTTTGTCACAGCAGTGGATAACTAACACAGCCATGCCCAGTGAACACACTGTTAATTTTCTTCTGTCATTACTTGGGAGTTTGATAGTTGGTGTGGTATATTCTCTAATGGCCTGTCCAGGTCTCACACAGTAGGTGCTCAGCCACTCTGGATGGGAGGATTGGCTAAGCTGGCTGGGCCTCTTTCCTGTATAGTCTTTCCTGGAACTTTATGCATCACTGCTATCTATGTGTCCATCTGGTGAAAGCAGATCCTGCCAGGACTCTTAAGCTCAAAGTCTAGGAGTCATACAATATCCCCCAAAATGCATTCTTTTGGCAAAATATCAGAACAAGCCTAGATTTGTGGAAATGAAAGACATTCATTTTAAATGGAAATTTGGTGATACCAGATTCCAAAAAGGGTGTCAATGCGGGGAATTATAGAATGACTAAAGTCCCCTTAGAAAGAGCTTACCAAAACTTCTGTCTCTCCCATGTCTCCATCATCTATCTACATATGCTACACAGGCAGTTGAAAACTGAAGGTCAGCCAATAGAGGGCTGCAGCGTTACCTTCATAGTTCACACATTCCTGCCTCCCTTTTCTTCACTTGTTCACTGTATTTCCACCCTTGCTATCTAGTCATGTGGTCTGTCATACATCATTAGTAATCTGTGAAGAATCACAGTGTCAGCTTCTCTGAGTGTAACCAGTGACTAGAGTCACAGAGAGGTGACATGCCTCACCTCTGCCAGTATCAGTGAAGCAGCTTCTCTTCAACATGGCGTAATTATCCCTGTCTCATATTTTCATCATTCATCACTCGAGTTCAAGGTAATCATAGAAGGGAATCGGGCTGAGGCATGGCATTCAGCGGTCGAGTACTTGCCTAGCATGCATACAGTGGTTCAACCACATACATACATGGACCTTGGAGCTCAAAAGCTACTTTCCTCATCCTGCATAGGGCATGCTCCTGGTCAGAGGCACCCTTCAGATCTGTGACAATGAAGCTCACGTTGTTTCATCATACCACTGTGATATAGCCAACTCAATTTCACTCAGGATCAAGAGGACCATTTAAGATAATAATATTAACATATCCATAGAACTCTTGATCTTCAAACACCTCTAAAAGCATTAGCAAATTAATTTTCCCGGAACTCTCAGGATGCAGGTAATTATTTTGACAGTCGGACAGAGTGAATCAGATGGCATATTGACCTGTGCTAGCCAATGAAGGCTGCCAGGTACAGCTCTAACCCACCCTTTGTCTCTTCCTATTCACCATTATATCCATCACTGGACACCCGGGTGTCCCCACGTGATTGTAAGGAACTTAATCTCACTAGCACTTATTGGAAATATTCATTATGGGCTCAGCAACTCTTCAGACTTTCAACTGGGTAAATAGGTAAATATGGGGAAAGAACAAAGAGGGTATGGTTTCACATATTAAACCACCTAACCTAACCAGAGGTTCATGGAGAAATGAGTGGGTCAAGAAAAGGACAGGTTATGGCTGGGGTATCTTGTGTTAGAAAGCCATAGAAAGTAGAAGGACTGATAAGGACATGCCCAGAAGCAAAACAACTGACCTAAAGAGACCCCAGCTGGTCAAATTTAGGACAATGTGAGTATAAAATAAAATACTGAAGGGAAGGGATAGCTATACCATATTATATAGGAAAAAAGTGTCCATAGTTATGTTAGTTAGAGTTTCTATTGCTGCACTGTAACCAAAAACCAAAATGATTATAGTTCATCACTGAAGGGAGCCAAGACAGGAACTCAAACAACAGGAACCTAGAGGCAGGAGCTGATGCAGAGGCCATGAAGGGGTGCTGCTTACTGGCTTGCTTCCCATGGCTTGCTCAGCTTGCTTTCTCATAGAACCTAGGATCACCAGCCAGGGATGGCACCACCCACAGTGAGCTTGGTCCTTAATCGCTAATTAAGAAAATGCTTTACTGGCCTTTCTACAGCCAGATCTTATGGAGGCATTTTCTCAGTTGAGGCTCCCTCCTTTTCAATGACTCTTGCTTATGTCAAGTTGACATAAAACCACCCAGCACAATAGAGATAGACAAAGAAAATAAAGTGTAGAATGAATTTCTGTCTTTGAAAGATAAACACCTAATAAAGTTGAAGGGAAATTATCACATTGAACAGCAAGAATTTACTAGAAAAGAGAAGATTCAAATGGGGTCAAAATATCACTCTGCTGGCTACTGATTAGTTGGGCCTGGAAAACCTATTGCTAAAGTCAATTTAGACTGCTTTAACAGAACACAACAGACTGGGTAGGGAATGAACAACTGGCATTTATTTCTTACAAGTCTAAGAGTGAGGATTCCAAGATTAGTAGGGCTGTCACCTGGCTGGTGCATGTCTCCTTCTCACTGGGGAGCCCTCTTTTCATAATCAAATTCTCGAAGGCTCTACTTTATGAACTAACTTTCCAAAGGTCCCACCTATTACTGGCATCACTTAGGAATGAAGATTTCAACAAATCCATCTAGAGAGAAACAGATATTCAGATCATAACGTGTCTATGCAATGACTAAATCTATCAGACACTATTAAATTAAAGAAACTACTGAAATGCTAAACTAAAGAAAACACTGGGGCAAATTGGTATCTCAAACCCTCTGACTGCTGGCAGTGAAAAATGTAACACACTTTACATTATTTTCTCATATCTTTGAGGAATATAATTTGCAGACCACAAAGTCCACTTAACATTTAAGTGTTCAATGATTTCATTGAGTAGAGGACACTGAATTTCATTTCTCTTTAGTAGAGATACTGGAAAAGGGAGTTCTGGGATATATGTGCCTATGCTTAACAGTGGAAGAGACCTTATTCTACACTGGCTCCCCAACAATGGATGAGGGATCCAATTTCTCACATTTCACCAATATTTGCTTGCTATTTTGGGGTCTTTTCATTTTCAGTCATGCTATGGGAGTATGAAGTACTAGCCCATGATTTTCTTGTTCATCCCTCTGCTAACTGATGACAAATCTCTTTTCATGTTCTTATTGGACATTCATATATATTCTGGAAAAATGTCCATTCAAATATTTATCTAATTTTATTTGATATTTACATTTCTTCTCTTGAGTTTTATATACTTTTTGAATATTGAAAATACAAGTTATTTATCAAATATATAGTTTAAAACACTTTTTCATAGTCTATAACTTGTCTTTTTGATTTCCTTAATATATCTTTTAAAATACTTTAATTTTATTAAACACTGACTTGTTAGTCTTAAATTTTTAAGGCATGTATTTTAGTATCATGTATATTATTTACTCTTCCTGTTTCTCAGATAAAAATGCCCTGACAAATGCAACATCTAAGGAGAAAGGGTTTATTACAAAATGTTATTCCATTATGTTTCCCTACAAGTCTAGAGATACAGTTTTCAGTCTTGGAATGATACTCTACTGTGCAATAAATTGTATGTGAATCCTGCAGGCATTCAAACCCTTCTTGTTCTTTTTGTGGTTGTTGTTCACTTACAACCATAAACTTAGTGCCCTTCATTGAAAAACAGTGGTTCTTCCTCATTGAATTGTTTGGTTCATTTGTGAAAGACAAATTATAAATATAAGACTATTTTATGATTTAACTGTATCTATCTGATTTTGCTGTGTATTATGCAAATAAACACTACACGATCTTGGTTGCAATGCAGTTATGGCAAATGTTAAAGTCAGGTAGGATAAGTCTTTTAAGTTTATTTTTTCAAAATTGTAATTCCTTTTTGTATTTCATATGATTTTTAGGATAAATTTGCTGATTCTATAAAAATACTTTATGAAATATCTATAAAGGTTATATTTAAAATGCATATATCTAGGGAGGATAATAGCCATCATACAATTTGTTATCTGATCAATGGACATGTAATTTCTGACAAATTCATTTGAATAGTCCTTAACTTGTCTCTGTAATGTTTGGGGTTTCTTGTGCAAAAGTGACTTTTTTGTTGTTGATAAACTAGTGCTTAAATATTTTTAAATTTTAATGGCTTTATACATAGAATTGCTTTCCTAGGTTAATTTTAATTTGTTTTTTATTGTTCATTGATACTGGGTAGAGATAAAATATTGTATCCTATATTGACTTTTCTCTATCAATCTTGTGTCCTATTATTTGCCAAACTTATTTATTGATTACACTTCCTACTAATGGGTTCCTGAGAGTTTTTTATGTGTAATGTTTATTTTTTTGAATAAAGACTATTTCCCAACTCCCTTTGCAGCCTGGATACCATCATTGTGTTTATGTTACTGCTGTACCTTTAGTGATGCTTTATTTCTCTTTGTGTCTATAAACTAGTCATTTTCACAGACGTGGAGAGTTTTCAGCCATGGATTCAAATTCTTCTTTGCCTTTCTCTTTCCTTTCCTTTGAAATTAATAATATATATAATTTATGCTCTACAGTATGTCTGTTTCATTTTCGATATTATTTATATCTCACAGTCTACTGATTCATGCCCTACTTTACTGATTCTTTTGCAGTATCAAAAATTTAATAGCACTACTCGTAACTTCTTAACTACAATTTTTAATTTTTTATCCAAAATTTGGTAAAATGTAGTATTTCTTTTATTTCCCCCTTTGCATGCTATTTTTATGAGTGATGTCACATGGATGCATGAAAATAATAAACATTATGTTATAATTATAATTTTATGTAGCTTTATATTAGGCCTGTGTTTTGTACACATGCCTTCCCATTGGCTTTCTTTTTGTTATAATTTGTTTCTTTCCATAGACCATTGCCGTTGATTAGCTGCTTTCATAGTCCACTTTCATACTTTCAATGCAATTTCCTTTCCTTTGAATGCACTTATAATATTCTGAAGTCTTTAATAAGTCTAACAGTTGGAAAAGCAAAGAGATTTTTATCAGCAATTTTTTCTAAGTATAATACCATTTTTCCTTTGTGTATCTTACAATTTTTATTTCAACTTTAGTCATCTTAAATAACATACTGTATAAATCCTGGATTCAGATTCTCTTCTGAGAAAAGTTTTATTATTTTTTTAGGTAGCACATATTAAATTTGTGAAATTTGTATTTTCTTGCATGGAGCCAGTACTGAGTCTCTGCTCTGTTTATTTTTCAAATTGTTCATTTCCTTATGCTGTCATTTGTTATTTTTGAATCTGATTTCCTAGTGGTATGTTTAGTCCCTAGCACCCATGCCAGGCAGCTCACAGCCACCTGTTACTCCAGCTTCAGGGGATCCAGTTCCCTCTTCTGGCCTCCATGGGTACCAACACACACACACACACACACACACACACACATGCATGCACACGCACACACAGAAACAAATATGAACAGGGGCTGCCAATGACACTTGAGATTGTCCTTTCATCTCTACATACATGTTCACACAGATACATCCACTCACAAACACACACACATACACACACACACACACACACACACACACACACACACACACGCATGCACACGCACACACACACAAACACAGCAGTAAATACAAATGTGTAGAGGGAGCAAACTTGAAAGCATATTTAAATCAAGGATTTGTTTGTTTTCATATGTATCAAATCCAGAGATCTGATGAGAAGGTGAGAACAAGTAGAAAATGCCACCTAATTTAATATATTTTTGGTGGAAATAGTTCTTGATAGAAAATGAGGTCAGCAATAATGTGGAGATGATGGTATTGATAAAATGTAAACACTAATAAAGGGGGAGAGCTTGAGGTACTATATAAAAACAGACTTAAGGGGAACATCCGTATGCAACTCTGCTGCTATGTGTCATCTGATGAGGAGAGTTGTAATCTCATGGATCCGTAGAGAACCCAGGCTTTTTTTTTTTTTAAGAAATGAGAAAAACAGACAATTTTAGTATAAAATGTTATTTCTATACTAATGAAAAGGGATTTGAAAAATTAAAATACAGAGCTAATAGCTGAATAGTCAACCTCTTGGGTGTTGTGGAAATTTGAAGTTTACCATATAATTTCTCTCTATATATCTATATCTATATCTATCTATCTATCTATCTATCTATCTATCTATCTATCTATCTATATATGATGTTTCACTTCCTTGTGCCCATCTTGTAGATGGTGTGGCACTCAGGCATAGAGTCAGATACCTGATGTCTTTTGCATGAAAACTATTCCCCAGGCCACACCAACAAAGAATATAATATTCACTGTTTTGTCGGGATGCTCTCTCTGGGTTTGTAGATTGGCAGCAATGGAAAGCAGAAATATTCTTATAGATAACCATAATTTCTCTTTGACCCATTCACATTTTCCTTCTGACTTACACCTGCTGTCTTGCCCTCTCTCTAATTTGTAAGGACATCTGAAGAATTAATTACCCTGCATTATAGGTAAATTTTGGCCCCAACCTTGATTCTATGCAGCATCTTACAGAATGACTACCCTGCTTCTCTGTTCTGTCACTCAAGGCAGATGCTCAGAGAATTATCTTGATATGTGAATGTATCAGTTTCTCTTCGGGATACCTGCCTAAAACTTACATTTTAATGCACAAGTTTCTAGCTCTTGAGAGGGTGTTCCTAGAAAACAATTCATATTTAAAATTCCTTTCCATTTATAGTTTATAGTTTATAGAAAATATCATTTTAAATTCAAGCTATCAAGGTCTCTCCCCATCCACTGGAACAGCCAGTTTCATTTAGATTTATAAATTTAATAGACTCTGTCTGTCACATCTAGTCAACACTGTCATATTTGGCTTCCAATAAAAATAACCAATCTTCTTGTTTTAGCTCTATAAATCTAAAATTAATTGGTCATGGATTCCAAGAATTAGTAATATATTGGCAGTGAAATGACAAAGATTAAGTCGAATGGATTTTAGTTCTTGAAACTCTGTAAAAGTTTTTTCATAAACTTAAGAGTTTTACTACCATCCATCCTCTTCGGTGTAGTGTGGCCCCTTGCCAAACAAGGTCATTTTTATTCTAGTATCGCCGGTCTGTCTATGATGATCAGTGCCCAGTCTAAAGGTGGGGGTTTAGCCAACAAGAGCTTCAAGTGTTTATTCTTTTCATTAATTCGCAACAGTTAGGCTAAATAGTCACTGTCTTGGAGATATCTGGTAAAAACAAAAAAAAACCCTTAGTGATTCTTTTACTATTAGACACTGTTTCCCTATTAATTATGTAAAAGAAGCAAGGCATGTTAACAAAGGAATTGTTTGGGGAAGAACAAGGTGAGGAAAGAGAAGGAAAAAAGCAAATCCTTATGGAATGCATACCATGAGTTAGAAAATATTTAGATTGTTGTACATGTAGTAACTCAAGTATTTTACAGTTCAAGAATGGAATCATAAAGAGAAAGATCAAAGCAGTATGTATTAAGCCTTTACTACAGAACAGGTACCACAATGATTGCTATCTATGAATTATTTCTAGGTCCTAAAGGAAACAATATTTAAAGTACTAGTATGATATTTTATAGACAAGAGAATATAGAATTCTGAAGGTAAGTAAATTGTCTAACCATCCATCAGCCATAGTGGCTGCAACCTCACAGTGTAAATACTGTATTCTTGGAGAGTATACTATACTGTTGGAGGTAAGAGCATTTAGTCTTAATATTAATTAGTTCAAAGACAGGTCAAACTTATAAATGATCACAATAAATTATGTATATTGCATGGGTTATGGAATTTAAAATGTAGCTAACATTCACACATACATAATTAGGTACAATTATATTTTCCCTTCTTGCTTACCATTTGAAGTTTCTTCCAGCGTCTTGGTGCGCTTCTGTATGGAAGTCACTTCTCCATTAACCATGGAATGTAAGGACCTGGGATGGGCCACGTGGCAACTGGAAATGAGGTCCTGTACCATCAAGCAGAGGACCCATGCCCCTGGGTATAGTGGTATTCTATTTGTACTGAAATGTGATTTTATTTGTATGTTAATAAATAAAGTTGCCTAGGGGTCAGAGCTATTAACAAGCCATAGTGAAAGCCAGGGCGGTGGTGGTGCACGCCTTTAATCCCAGCACTTGGTAAGCAGAACTAGGTAGATCTCTGTGTGTTCAAGGATACAGCCAGCATTGGAGACACACGCCCTTAATCTCAATACCAACCATAGAAGATTTGGGAGGTCTGTACAGAGAGGCTGTGACGAGACAGCCACGTAGTTGGGTTTACAACCAATGAGAAGGAAGAACTAGAACTCTTTATAAGACAACTGCACAGGAAGAAACTCCCCCTTTTCGGAGAAGTCTCTGGGCGAGAGAGTCTAGCTGGCGGAAAGTGGGTAAGGCTCCCCCTAGCTCTGACCTCTTGGATTTTCACCTTTACATTGGCTCTGTGTTTCTTATTTAATAAGGCAGTTGGTTACATTTACACCTGGGAAATAGGCAAGACAAAGACTGGTAAAGGGTCACAGAAGGGAAAAAAAGGACAACCTCTGGATCCTCAGTGTCTCTAGAAACCAAAGAAGTATTTGACCCAAACCAGAAGCCTCCTCTCCTACCTGGACAACCAAGTTCCGTCTTATTCATCTTCCCATTTCCTTCTTTCTAGGCCATAGGGATTCAGTTTTCCTTGTATAAGTTTTCTAAAAGAAAAAAAAATCCCAGAGGAATGTTCCTTACATAAAAGATATTACTTTGAACTGATAGGACATTAGTGTCAGCTGAAACAATGACTTTCCTGACAGTATCCTGGAAGACAGTGTCGCCTCTACAATCTTTTCTTTCTTCCATGGGGTTTTAACTGTCACATTCTTAACATCTTACCTTCAGGGGCCAAAGGACAGGAAAATAGTCAGGGCTTTGATGGTGACGCGACAGCTCTACCTGCAAGATCCTGACCCTGGTAACCCTAGTTCCTACCTAGTCCTGAAGATCTGAAGGCCAGGCTCTGTCTCCAGCAGGTAGGTCTTGGCATATGCTCTTTCCCCCTTCTGATTTTTGGGAAAGGAGCAGAGAATGGTGAAGTCAACACATGGCTTGAGACACCTGCTGTAGGCTGAACTGTATTACCCTAAAATTCACCCCAAACTTCTACCCTCCTGGTGTAACCTTAGTTGGGATAGGGGTTTAGGAGGTAATGAGATCAAATGAGATTGTGAATGGTGTCCATATCCAATAGGATTGGTAGCCTGTAAAAAGAGAGAAGGAGAGATATTTTATTTTCCCCTATTCTACATGAAAATTACAGGGAAAGCCACATGAAGACTCAGGAATCCAGGAAGCTGGTCTTTACCAGAACCCAGATATGCTGGAATTTTGACCTTGACCTTCTAGCTTCCAAAACTTGGAGAAAATATTTTTTGTCACTTAAGCCACACAATCAATGCTAGTTTACCAGAACAGTTCAAGTAGACTCCCACAAATTTGCTATAGAGGGAAAATGAGCAGGCGTCTGATGATACATTGCATTGTGGACCCCACGGCCAATAGTTCTGTTGCAGGGTTGAGATATTAAAGGGAATATGATTTAAAACATGTGAAATTGAGGGATAAGAAATGGGGACAGTCTCTCAATGGTCAAAAAATGCAGAGATATTTATGTCCCAGGTGAATGCTTACAGAAGAGTGACCTCAGCAGGGAACAGTGGGGGAGTTTTTCTAGATTAAATCATCTGAAGTAGAAAGACCCTCCTCTAATCCAGATCTTTGATGTGGGAAGAAAAACCTTTAACCCAGGTCTTTTGAGATGGGAAAATCTACCTTTAATCTGGACCACACCTTCTGCTGGCAGCCTATATGAGGAAGAAGGAGTCCTTTGCTTTTGGCCTGCTTGCTCTCCCTAGCAAGTCCATTCCTTTGCTGGCATTAGAGCCTACTTCTCTGAAATTCTGACATATACTGAAGACAAGCTGAGATATTCAGCCTTGTGCACTGAACAACTATTGGATTCTTGGACCTTTTGTTCACAGTCAGTCACTGTTGGATTAGCTGGACCACAGCCTGTAAGACATTCTAATAAATCCTCTCTCTATATATAAAGAGAGAATCATTCTATAAGTTGTGTTCCTTTTGAAAACCCTGACTAATACACACACTGTCTTAGTTAGCTTTCTGTGATAAAATAGCATGACCAAAAGCACCTCGTGGGGAAATGGGTTTATTTTAGCTTATAACACTCAGGTCATGCTTCATCACTGAGGGAAGTCAGGGCAGAAACCTAGAGGTAGGCACTGAAGAAGCCATGGTGGAGTGTTGTTTACTGGCTTGCTCCCCATGGCTTGTTCAGCCTGCTTTCTTAAAGCACCCAGGGTCACCTCATGGGTGGCATTGCCTACAATGACCTGAACCCTCCAATATAAACCATCAATCAAGAAAGCACACCAGAGGCTTCCCCGCTTCCCCACAGATCAATCTGGTGGGGTCTTTTTTTTTCAAATGAAGTTCCAAAATGACTCTAGCTATGTTAAGATGGCATAAAACCAGCCAGCATACCCTCAACTGCTTTCATATGCTCCCGTCCCAGACTGCCTTGAGATTTCTTCTTTTGTCTTTTCCTATTGAGTCTGGTTTGTGTTGTCCCGACAGTCTTGGGAATGGAGTCTGTGTTGGAATGTGGTCAACCTACCAGTGGTCACATCACTAAAGAAAACGTAGTATCCCTCTCTGGCAGCTATCAGGAGCCAATAGCTCCTCGCTAGTGCTAGAGTCTTGTCTTGCTGGAGCTTGTGTAAGTCCCCAGTGTGCGGCCATGATCACTGTAAGCGCAATAAGTGTGAGTGCCTTGTTGTGGCTGAAAACCAGTTTTCTGAACGTCATTTTTCATCTCTTGTTCTTACAATCTTTCCAACCTCTCTTCAAAGAAGTTCCCTGAGCCTTGGTGAGCGGGGTGTGATATGTATGTTTCATTTTGGCCTGAGCACCCCACCATCTCTCATTCTCTGGTAAACACTATATTCTAATGAACCCCCTTACCCCAAATTATACAATTTCCTACTATGTAGTCCTATCAAAAACCATTTTATGAAGTAATATAAAAATTTGCTTTTTCTTCATGCATAATTATCCAAGTTGGTTTTCCAATTATTGATATTTTAGAAAGTTTCAGTATCATAGTATAGGATGAGGTTTTTATTTTTATTAATATTCATCTCTCTTTCATAAAAGTGCTAGGATCACAGAAAGTTAGAGGCAGATGTAGGACTTTCACATCCTTTCCATTATAGTTTGTGTTGGAAACTCCCCCTCATTATCAGCATTCTTCATCAGTTTGTGTTTGTTGTAAATGATGAATCTGCACTGACAGATCACAATGACTTATGGTTTATACTTTAATTGAGGTCCACCCATTGATGAATAATGAGTATGACCCATTCTGTTTAAGGACAAGTATGTAATGATGTGTGTTCACCATTTTAATACTGTAGATAATATTTTAACTTCCCTGAAATTCCTCTGCACATCACCTTTTATATTTACTAGCCCTTTACCCCCTGGCAACCATGATCATTTTACCATCTTCACAGGTTTTTGCCATGAAACCTTCCATAAAATTTCTGTATGCATATAGATTTTATAGAGAGGCCTACTTCACTTAGTAATGTGAATTTAAAGTCCTCCCTGTCTCCTTTGGGTTAATAACAGTCTCTTTTCATCACTGAGTAATATTCTATGGTTTGGATGACCAACGGTTTATATAGCCATTGACCTATTTAAGTACATTTTGGTTGCTTCCAGGTTTAATCAATCACAAATATATATCATTCATGGTATATACAACATTAAGTAATACATAATAGTATGGGTGTTGTTACATAACTTAATAGATATATTGGAAACCTTAGAACATAGACCTGAATTGAAAGACTTTTAAAAGGCCAGAGCCCACAGCCTGGAGAAATCACACCACCCCTCCCTGCCACTAGGACACAGATTAAGATGTCTGGGCTATAACTTGAATGCTCTCAACTTGTGGCACCTGGGTCTCCTATGCTCTTTGTCATGTAAACTATGGTGAACTAAATTGTGTGATGTAAAACTTCCGAGTCCCTGACACATCTAATCCACCCTCCTGTAGGTCTTGTTGTCACAAACATTTTAAACTTCTGTCTGAGAATAGTCAGAGCTTATTTTTCCTGATGGGTACTTGGCATTTAGATGCCCTTGTCCTCTGTGGGATGAAGTAAATAAATATTGCCCTGTCGTAAGCTGTTTTGTATGTGGCACATCTCTCATGTGAAGTATATTTACTTTAAATGTGGGCATTACATTTATTCAACATAGTGTTTTATTCTACAATGAGTGTATTATTTTGGGCACTGGCTCCAGCTATTGATTCATTTTGACATTCATGTCAGATGCTGCAGAAAAGGAAATATTTGTTTACTTAACCATTATATTTAGCAGTTCTTTTGTGTTTGTTTTGATATTATTAAATGTTACCTTCTGACAGCTCATCAAACTATCCACTGCTGGGTGATTTTCTTTTTTTCTTAATGATCAAAACCTGGCAAAACAAACAATTCATTAATTACTCATTGATTCATAAGTTTCACAAGGGACTTGTGAGCATAGTTGCTGAGGCACCAGAGAGAATGAAATGGGATGTGGAAATCTCTGCTTTCCAGGTGTACATAGTAATAAAAAAGTAGAAAAAACTCACAGTAAAGATATAATTAAGGGTTGAAGAGGGGTGTTCTGGAGAAAGAAAACCAAATTCTAGTGCGAGGGATTCAAGGAGCTAACAGTAACACTAGGTTCTGAAAAATGCATGGAAGTTGTTAAGGTACTCCTTCAGAGGGTCAAGAGTGTTGACAGTTGACACAACGATGGCCATGAGAAATAGCAAGAGTCCCCAGACTAGCTTCTGACACAGAGCAGTGATTAAGTGCTAGCTTTCTTGATTCCTCTAGGTTTTTGCAAGTATGATCTTTGCTGAGCTGTTTTTAGTTTTCTGAGCCCCCCATCTGAGGCTAGCAGAGTGAATCTGGGGATTAAGTTAAGCTACTGTAATCATCTCCAGGAGAAATGGAGTAGAATGGGCTGGGGGAGAATCTCATCTGGCCTTTATATAATCCAGGACTGAATGCTGTCTGTGGGCCAGGAATTCAATACACAACAGAGCAGTAGAGACAATGGAGCAAGGGTCATCCAAGGACTTCCGAGAAAACATTGTCCAGGAGAAGGACAAAATAGTAGGAAAAGACTGTGTGCTCTTCCAGCATCTGGAAACTGATAGAGTTCTCCTCTTGTTTCAGTGACCTTTTCAGTTAGTGCATTCATATGAGTCCAATATCAAAAGGGAAGGATTACCTTGTTACCAATTGTCATAGTTCCTCTCTATGGCTGTGATAAAATAACACGACTAAGGTGACTTATAAAGAAAGCATTTAATTTGGGTTTACAGTTTCAGAGGGTTAGAATCCATAATGGCAGAACAAAGGCTTGGAGGCAGGAACAGCTGAGAGCTTACATTTTTGATACACAAGGAGGGGGCAGAGAGACACCAGGAATGGAACAAATCTGCTGAAACTGCAAAGCTTGCCCAAGTAGCACACCTCCTTCAACAAGTCCACGTGATCTAATCCTTCCCAAACAGCTCCACCAACTGTGGACTAGGTAGTCAAACATATGAGCATATGGGGGTTATTCTTACTTAAACTACCACATTCCACTTCCTGCCCCGTCCCAGGATTATGGCCCTATCATAAGGCTAAATGAATTTAGTCCAACTTCAAAGGTTCCCATAGTTTGCCTGTTTTTAACAAGCACATTTGTAGGCAGATATTTCTGTCCCACCAGCCTGCTCCCAAATAAACCCAAGGAAACCTCGTATTAATTATAAAAGCTCAGCTGATAGCTTAGGTTTGTTACTAACTAGCTCTTACAATTTAAATTAACCCATATTTATTATCTGTTCTTTGACACGTGGCAGTACCTTTTTCAACACAGCATGTTCATCTTGTTTCTCTCTGTGTCTCCTGACAACTCTGTCCTTCTTCTTCCCTGCACTTTCTATTGGTCTGTAAGTCCCACCTAACCTCTACCTGCCCAGCTGTTGGTCAGTCAGCTCTTTATTAACCAAGGAGAGTAATACATATTCACAGTGTACAAAAAGACTGTTCCACAGCACACATTTTCAGTAGAGAATTGTAGGCAATAGTCAGTTTGGAATAAGTTCAAGAAAGAATGGAATAAAAAGCAGAAATAGGAATTAGAAAGGAACAGAATAACATCACATTCATTAAAGAGGAGCAAGCCTAGTCAGTACTGTCATGATTATTTTAATAAATGGAATAAGAATGGGTGTATTTGGCCATGAATCTGAGAGACAAGGAGGGGCATATGGAAGGATTTGGAGAAGGGAAAGAAAAGGGAGAAGTAATATAATTATATTATAGTCTTAAAATGAAAATTAAAAAAAGGTGTCTTTGCTAATGGTAAAGAGGAAAATGTAAGAATGTCTTTATTTCTACAATAACTTACTCTTGGTTAGGGATATGAATATTCCCATTCACAGTAACAGGAAGAAAGGCTGAGCTATGGCTGAGATCTGAGATGTGAAAAGATGATAGAGAGACTATGCACAGGCTGATGCCTGTCTCCCAGGGAAACAGAAGGCAAGTTAAAAGCAGAGCATGGTATTGGTGTTTGAGCCCGGGAAAGGAAGTCTGACACACTTGGGCATAGAGGGAGCTGGAGAATAATGGGTGGGAAAATCAGTGAGAGGTCCATGGCATTCTTGATCTCTCTGATCCGCATGGATAAGAACTGAAATGTCACCAGGAAATATTCATTTTCATCTTTCCTTCAGCCAGTCCCAACTGCATAAATCAAGCTATATGAAAGTTGTTGATAACTAAGGCAATGGTTACAGTTGGCAGGCCACACTGCATGCATAAATAGGACGATACACTGGGTAAACAGTTATTGTGCAGTGCTTCTGATATCACCTCGGGGGTGCAGACCTCAGGACTGGTCAAGATTTTCACTACTGTTCAGGGGAAAGTAGAGTTCCTAAATCATTTCACTGATGCAGTTTTCTAAACATTTCTATTATGTGTATTTTATAAGACACATAGAATATGAGTATAATCATACCTGTTTATAATTTTTAAGTCAATAAACATACAGGTTGGGTATCCTTGCTTAAAATTTTGCTGTTAGGATGATTGGTCCAAGACATTTAGAGGCTTCTAGTTTAACTAAATATTAAAGGGTCTGGAGACAGACAGGAGGTCAAGTTTCAGTTCCACCCCTACTGCAGGGTCCTCAGGTAAGTCTCCTACAGGTCCTTAGTCATCACTAATTCTTTTATGGGAATCCACAAGATGCTCTGGATATAGTGAAAACTGAATAATTAGCATTAAACATCAAGCATATCCATAGAGATTTGTAAGGAATTCCTCCAGATCCTCTAGCTTAAGAGTAAACATAGAGAAATTAGTTGCAATATTTATGGAAGATATCTTTCAAAGTGAAATAATAAACATAAAACAACCCTTAAAAATATGTATGTGTAGTACCTAGAATTCAGCATAGTAAAGTTACTGTCTGTCTGTCCATACATGAATAGGTATAGTATATGTATAGTATGGGGGTGTACATAAACACACACACACACACTCGTTGCTTCTAGTTTTTCCCATTAAAATATGTTATGAACTTTTGCCTTTTGTTTTGCTTTTCCTAACATTAAGTTTTATCCAAATCATTTTGTTTCGAATGGATGTTTCATTTCATCAAACAGATGTAAGACTTGTTCCCAGTAACCCCACAGGGCTTTTCTTCTTGATTAGTTTCTATTTTAATCTAAATGGTGTTAAACAAAGCCTTAGGTACTTACACAGTTATTTCCTCAGGACAAATTCCATTAAGTGAAAATCACCAGGTCAAAAACCATGTGTTTGAGATGTGTGTGTGTGTGTGTGTGTGTGTGTGTGTGTGTGTGTGT
>CABHPP010038340.1:0-15740 GCA_902168425.1 Peromyscus attwateri | reverse complement strand
GCGGGGGCGCGGTGGGCTGTCCGGTGGTGCAGGGGCGGGACGCGCTGCCCTTTGGCGCGCCTAGGGTGCTGCTCACTGCCCGCTGCGCTGTGGTCGCCCGACGGGGGTCTGCCCCCGCGCCGCGGTGCTCTGCCCCTCCCCGCCCGCATTTGTTTACTTTCTTTCCCGGTCGCACCCCGCCTCGGACTGATCCTCTGCCTCTCTTTCCCCTGCTTTGGCTCCAGCGCCCGGGAAGAGAACTCGTGGAAGCTGGAACCCCACAGGTCACCAGTCAAGATGAAGGTAAGTGGAGCCAACTCTTCCCAGCCTGGTGCCCTGGACGATGCCAGTCGCGAAGTGGCTGTCGTGGAATGGCAGCTTTTTGTTACTCCAAATTGATTTCTCTACTAAGCAGCACTTTCAGGAAAATGACGTGTGAATGGGTTATGTGTTTGTGTGTGTGTGTGTGTGTGTGTGTGTGTGTGTGTGTGTGTAAAAATGCAGGCAGTTCAGTTCTCTCTTTAGCAGTTAGCACTTTGGAAAGGTCGGTGCAGCCTTTCGATTTTCAAACACTTCCTGTGTTGGCAGTACCTTCTAGAAGTAAAGCTAGTAAAGCTTTTGACCTGCCTTGGTTTTTTGGAGGCTTTTTGTTTTGCTCTTGTTTTCTTTAAAAAAACAAGCAAACAAAAAAACCAAACACACTTCCCCCTTTCCACTGCCAGTGCCATTTTCTAGCAGAAATGACGCGTAGCTTGAGTAAGGGAGATAGTTCTGGGTATTTCTTCTTGGGATCAAGTAAACTAAGGTGATGGCAGTATTTAGGTTGATTAGTTCAGTCTTCATAGTATATATCTTAAAGCATGCATTCCATGTATAGTTTTTTTGAAGCTTCCTAGTCTTACAAACGTCAATGTCTGCCTATTAAAGGGAAAGGAAGCTTTCCTAGCATTAGGATTCTGTGTGTTTCTGATCAGATACTTACTTGCCAAAAAGTATTCCTCTTCCATTTCTATTCTTTTTAAGTGGACTGACGTTTCAAAGTACATGATCTATGTTGTACTGACTGTTTTGGTATGTGTGTGTATATGTATATAACATAGTAAATATATAGTGTTTGTTTTGGTTATTGGCGACAATATCCTGTAGCTCGGATTGGCCAGGAACTCAAGATCCTCCTGCCTCTCTCCAAGTGCTGTGTTGACAGGCATGCACCACATACCTGACTCTGTTTAAGTATATTACTTAATGAAATTCTCAAACTTTCTCTTGTTCTCTTATTTTGGAGTGGCGGAACCTCCTTTAATATTACTTCAGAAAATGAAAAATTGTTTCTTAAAAATATTTAGCTAAAGTCTACATTGATATCTTTGCACTTGTAGTGTTGAATTGAATTGTATGAATACATACAGCTTTTGAAATAGGTGAAATGACAGCCTGAGATGGCAATCATCTCTTACTGTCAAGATTACTATGAATTGTAAATGGAAATTTCTCACATATTTCAGTGTATAGCTCTGATCATGACCAGTTTTTATTGTAAGTGGGCATTTCTTAATAACATTTCCTTTTAAGTATACCGAGAAGATTAATGTTGCAGACTAGATATGGCTACAGTCTTTAGCGATCAGTTTATAAATGCTTTCATCAGTTGAATAGACTTAAGCCTTTCAGACGCAACCTCCGCCAGTGCATTTTCTCAATGAGGTTCGCTTGCTCTCTCCTCTGTAGAGATACACTGTATCAAAAGAGACTGCCTCGGCCAGGCTTGGTGGCCCTGGCCTGTCCTAGAGTTTAGGAGACTGAGACAGCCTGCACCTTGTCTCAGAAGCCCAAAGCAAGCAAAAGATGTTGCCTTTATAAAGCTGTCTCATTAAATGTTTAATTATGTATTTGTTAATATTAATTTTATAGCAATATTTCGTTTTAAACTAGGAAACAGAATTACCTGGAGGCCCAAAATTAATAAAATTTATGAGACTTTTAATATAAATGCATTCCTGCTGTTTTTTCTTATCTTTCTGTTTCCTATATATTAAATTGTAGAATTTCTTAAGCTTGTTGTATCTGGAAAAAAAAATCTTTTTTTTTTCCTACTAGTAGTTTCCAGTTGCAACTTTAAAACATTTTACAGCATCAGGAAATGAGTTATAAAATGAAGTAGTGTTAATAAGGTGTTTGCTTTAGGAATATTTCCCAAATTATCACTGCTATTAGGCAAGTAATTTTAATGTTCCAGTGACTTGAAATGTAGCCCCTTATGATGTTGTTGGAGGTTGGGGTCGGGGAGAACAGCAGTGATGTGCAGCATTTACCTTCTTTCCTCAGGCGGCGGATGAGCCTGCCTACCTGACAGTGGGAACTGACGTCAGTGCCAAGTACCGAGGGGCCTTCTGTGAGGCGAAGATCAAGACTGTGAAGAGGCTGGTGAAAGTCAAGGTGAGGAGCTGCAGACTTTCAGACCACCGGGGCTTCTGAGGCTGTTTGTCCCGCAGAACACAAACAGGTTTATTTGGTGGGCTGCACGTGAGGGAAAGCTAGGCAGTAACCAGGGTCACTCCAGTCATGCGGCAGTTTCTTGGAGGACATTGAAGAGATTGCGCTTTATCGGTCTTTCTAGTGAATCAGTGCTATGAACAAGCACCATTATATACTAAACTTACAAGGTATATTAAGAATTGAAAAATAAAGAACTCAACCTGAGAAATGATTCCAGAATATCCAAACACCAAGGTGTGATGCTTGTGTGACGTGGCTTGGTCCTGTTGGTGGTAATGTGCTCGTGCTATTATTATTTGGTCGCTCCCTTTTCTGCATCAGATAGTGGCAGTTTCAGTGATTAGAAAGGACAATGCAGTCAGATGATGTTTTCAAGATTACACTAAAAATGATTCCGGGAGTTGAGGGTGTGTGTGTGTGTCTGTCTGTCTGTCTGTCTGTGGCTTTTTCAGACAGTTTCTGGTGATCATCTTGCCTTTGCCTCCTGAGTTTATGAGCCACTATGCCTGGCCAAGAGGTTCATTTTCAAGACCAGACAAAGAAAGTTAGTGTATTCCTGTATGGAATTTAGAAATATAGAAGGAAATACAGAAAAGGACAGGTGGATAAATATCTACAACTTTTCAGAAATCTGTTAACATAGTTTGTTTTTCTGTAGAAAATTTTCCAATCTATAGTTCCTTTTTTTTTTTTTTCTATTTTTTGAGATGGGGTCTCATGTAGCCCCAAATGACTTCAAACTCTTTAAGTATCTGAGAATGACTTTGAACTTGATCTTCTTGCTTCCACCCTAAAGAATTAGAGGCATAAGCTACCACACCTGGTTTTTATGATGCCAAGACTAGAACTCACAGCCTTACTCATGCCAAGATACCTTTACCGCCTGAGCCACATCTTAGTCTCGTGTTCTGAATACCCTTCTAATGGAAATACAAGAATAGCTTTGTGTATATAAATGTTTTTAACAGTATAGGACCATAAAACATAATTGAAGAAAGTCCTTGCTAACATTCCAAATATTTTCTTTTTTAAAGATTGATTTATTTACTATGTATACAGTATTTGACAGTGCCAGAGGAGGGCACCAGATCTTATTATTAGAAGATGGTTGTGAGCCACCATGTGGGTGTTGGGAATTGAACTCAGGACCCCTGGAAGAGCAGCCGGTGCTGTTAACCTCTGAGCCATCTCTCCAGCCCCCAAATATTTTCTATTGGCTTCCATATTTTGTTGTAACTGTCATAGCCTTATTTTTACTATTATTATATCGTGTATTATAGCTTGTTAGATGCCTTATTCAGTTACATATCTGTTTTCTTACCAGAGTTAAATGCCATGAGAAGGAGAAGACATCTTAGAGTTTCTACTCCTGATTCTTACAGTAGTGCTTCATATCTTGTGGCCACTTGGAGTTTGTTAAATGTGTGAGTGAATGAATGAATGAACAAATGAATTAGCTTGAACATTGATTCTCCAATTGTGGTTCCCAGATCAGGAGCATTAGCCCCTCTTAGGGACTTGCTCAAGATGGAGATTCTCAGGACTATATTTTCCAGCTCCTTAGTGAAAACCTCTGAGAGTAGTTTTACCAAGCCTAACTTTTCAAATACAATTACGATTTAGAGTCCTTGGTCGCAGGGAATGTGACTCATGCAGCCACAGGCCCAGCTCTAGATCTGCTAGGAATACTTAATTGTTAGGATGCTGTCTGACCTTCGTTTCTTCTTCATTTCATACAGTCTTTTACTGTGTAAACTATAAAATTGCATCACTTAGTATTTGAGAATCTTTGACAGTTTTAACCTTTAAAAAATTATTGTGGCTTGCAGTTGTTGATCTAAAATAATACAGTGGTTGTTTAGGACAACGCATAACACATTTGCTACCCGGAATTTGAGTTACTTGGGGAATTGCTCTGCTGTGACGTTTCCCTGTACGTTTGGTAGACATGAAGAGCCAAGAACATTGGAAAGGGATGCTTGTTCGTAACTGAATCCCTTGTAATATCGTAAGAGGTTTGTTTGTTTGTTTGTTTGTTTTTTGAGACATGGTCTTTCTGTGTAACTTTTGCTGTCCCAGAACTCGATATATAGACAAGGCTAGCCTCAAATTCACAGAGATCTGCCTGCCTCTCTCTGCCTCCCAAGTACTGTAATTAAAGGCATGCAACACCAGGCCCAGCCTCATAAGGCTTAAGGACCATGAGAGCTCTGTTTTTAAGTAGGCAATAAAAATTGAAGGGTTTTAAAAATATTTTGTGACAATCAAAACCTTTTATGACTTGGTAAAATGCACTAGAAGCAGTTTTACATTTTTATAGTATCACGGGATTATAAATCTATGGTTTGTTCATTTGGCAAGCAGTTATTAAATGGCTATAATATGCACTGACTTGCTAACTACAATGGGAATAGTAATGAACAAGGGCTCTAGCCCTCGAGGAGCTCATAGTTAATGAGAAAGGAAATAAACATAAATACAAGACACTGTAATAACTGTTAGGCCAGAGGTAACTACAGGGTATTAAGGAGGCATCTGCAGTGTTACTACAGAGACATTGCTTAAAAGTAACTTGCAGATTCTTTTGTTTTCCAGGTGTTGCTGAAACAGGATAACACAACACAGTTGGTGCAAGATGACCAAGTAAAGGGGCCTTTACGAGTACGTATGTCCAACAGTTCGGAATCAAAACTAGTGAACCACAGGCAAATGCCATAATTGATCAGACTTTTCATTTGTACATACACTTACGCTTTTATAGAAACGTTGAATCAGAAAACAAAATACAAATGATACCATAGTGTAAATTCTGATATTGCAATGATTGTATCTTTGAAGAACATCACACATTGCTGGATAATTTATTTCTTTATTTTGTTTTGTTTCTGGTTTGGTTTTTCAGATGGTCTCATAGCCCAGGCTGCCATAACACTCTGCAGCACAGACCTCTGCCTCCTGAATGCTGGGATTACAGTTGTACACCACTGTGCTTGGCTGACAGAGTGGTTTCATACATGTTTTAGGATGTGCTTTCACTTGCCTTTTTTTTTTTTTTTTTTTTTTTTGTGCTTTTTCGAGACAGGGTTTCTCTGTGTAGTTTGGATGCCTGTCCTGGATCTAGCTCTGTAGACCAGGCTGGCCTCGAACTCATAGAGATCCACCTGGCTCTGCCTCCCAAATGCTGGGATTAAAGGTGTGCACCACCACCGCCCAGCTTTACTTGCCTTTTACAGGTTTGAGTTCATGGACTGAATACATACATACATATGTATATATAGCTTGTTTGTTGTTTGTTTTGAGACAGAGTCTCACTATTTAGCCCTGATTAGCCTGGTGCTCAGTATGTAGACCAGGCTGGACTTGAACTTACAGAGATCTACCTGTGGTTGTGTGCTGCCTACTCAGCTTGAAAATATTCCTTGTTATTTTTTTACGTTGTTGCAGTATTTAAGATGATGCCTGCCACGTGCCAAATATCATAAACTTTTCTTCTGATTTATCAGATAAACTGTATTTGTTTTATTATTTAATTTAATGAATAGCTATGTTGTGTTTTCCATCCATTTCTGACCATTTATTTATGTAGTAAAACTTTGTTATATCGAAGTACCACTTTGGTTCATCTGGAAGTTGAAAGAAGGCTAACTGGTACATTCCTCTCTCTCTCTCTCTCTCTCCAGCTGCACCTTTATCTAAAAGGTTTCCAAATATAATTATATAAATATAAGTACTGAATTCCATACTTAATATTTTGGTGAAAGAAAACAAAGTATTTTTGTTGTCTTATGGTTTGACATTTGTTATAGCTAAGCTTATCAGAGATAATACAATATAGTGAACAAACTCTGAAGTAAGATTTTTAGTCAGGATTTGAATCCTAGACTCTGCAAATTATCTTTTCAATTTGTAAAATACAAGCATCAGGTCCCTTACTTATGCTGAAGAACTTGGGGGCTCGGATTACATAATGAAGATATGAGCATCCAACTGAGAAGTCTCCCTTATTCTAGCTTATGCATTTATCAAAAGTTTCCTACTCATGAATTTGATGGGAATGGTTCGGTCTGTGTGTTTAAATCTTAAAGAAAATTTGAGTTTCATGTTTTAGGTCGGAGCTATTGTTGAAACAAGGACATCTGATGGATCCTTCCAGGAAGCTATTATCAGCAAGTTGACAGATGCTAGTTGGTATACCGTGGGTAAGTAGTAACTTTACACACGGCTTTGATTGGAGGCGTGTATACCTCTACCTTATAAATACACTGATGTGTGTGTTGGCAGAGAACATGAATTCTTTTCTGTGAACTTACTGCATATAGCTAGCTAAAATTGTAGTGACATCCAGCTGGGACAAAAGCAAGTGTGGTTCAGATAACTTGGCCATTTTTATCTTTTATCTAAGAGTACTTCCGTTGTGGCTTACTTGGACATCTTGTCTTCAAGAAAGTCCAATTTTTTTTTCTTTTCGTAAGACAGTATTTTAATGTGATTTCTGTAATTGCAGTTAGGATTGAACAGGAGTTACTGCCACTTGTTGCACTAAGGATAATGTAGGTGTTACAGCAGAATATAAAGATGGAACGAGCTCTGTCAGAGTAGTTCAAGCCTAGGTGCTTATAGCTTCATGTTTGAGGATCTATACAGTGGATTCTTGTCTTAGGCGCTTTCAGGAACGACATATAGACTGTTAATGTGAGTTCATTCTTATCTATGTGTAAACTTGTGTTGGCTTAAAAAAAAAAGTGGCTCAAATGGATTGGTGGCTAATAAATTTGTTCCCAGTATTCAGAGGCGTTGGGCCAGGTGGGTCTTTATGAGTTCAAGGCCACCCTGGTCTACATAGTGAGTTTCTGTCCAGGCAAGGCAACATAGCAAGACTCTGTGAGTATGATGGTCCATTCCTGTAATCCCAGCACTCAGAGGCAAGAGGCAAGAAGATCTGGAATTGGAGGCAGTCCTTGGCTATGTACTGAGTTTGAAGCCTGGGGTACATGAGACCCTGTCTCAGAACTAAAATCTTTTAACGAGAAGTAATAAGTGTCACAATACATGGCAAATTAAAACTTAAAAGTTGCGCTGAAATCCTGAGGTTCTGTTGAGTAGAATAGCTGGAGTGATGTTTCCAAACCTCCTCTCAGTACTTTGAGACTAAGCACCTCTGTGGACTTTATCCATATGATGTTTACACAGACAGCCAGATCCTTGTTGGTTCTTAAATGTCTGTCTTGGGATAAGTAATATAGTTATAGTGTTATGGTTTTCTTGCCTAGTTAAATTTACTTTTAGTTTAATTAATTTACTCTTTCCAAGTACTTTTTTCAAAGGTTTTAATTCTTTGGCTTCCTAGAAATTGTGGTTCATGTGGTACTGTAATTCTCAAGATGTTTTCCATTGAGCTAAGTTGTTATTATTCATAGATTTTTTTGTTTTATTTTGTTTGTTTTGTTTTGTTATTTCGAGACAGGGTTTCTTTGTGTTGTTTTTGATGCCTGTCCTGGATCTCACTCTGTAGACCAGGCTGGCCTCGAACTCACAGAGATCGACCTGGCTGTGCCTCCTGAGTGCTGGGATTAAAGGTGTGTGCCACCACCACCCGGTTTATTCATAGTTTTTAAGTATTTAAAAACTGCAATTAATACTGACTCTGAGAGATGAAGTGGATAGAATTGTGCTATATTAAGCAAGGTACAAGGCATTAAAGAGTTGATAGATGCAGAGTTATGTGAGATTATATGATGCATATTCACATACTGATATGTCTTCTTTGGCACTCACCTGCTTCAAGGTTGCATTCATGACCTGTATTAAGCCTTCCTATGTTCTGCAGAAGCAATACCTGCACATCTTCACATTTCCTGTTTTTGCATTCCAGAATGCAAAAATTGTATAATCATTGAATTTTGAGTCCATCCTCTACATGAATAGCATTTTGTCATTTCTAGAAAGTAGTTGCTAGTAAGCATTATTTATAGTGCTCTTCTGTGCTGGATAATTGGAGATGAAAGTATACATTTGTGACTTATACTCAAACCACTTAAAGGCTAACTTGATTGAGATACAAAAGCATGTCTAGGTATATGTAAGAACAACTGGTTTTTATCTAAAGAATATAAAATGAGGACCCCTACCCTCTTAAATTCAGTAGGTCTAGGGATGGCAATGCCAGCCTTCTTTTTGTTAACACACTGGATGATTCTGATGTGCATTGTACATGTATAGAAAACAAGCTATATGAGCCAGTGTGATGGCTCCATGGGCAGAAGTGGTCCATAAAAGCCTGATGACTGAATTGGGATGATTGTCAGAAGTAGTAGTAGTAGAAGAAAACTAACCCTTCAAAATACTCACGTGTGCATGCATGCATGCACACGCACACATGCACACACTAATAAATAAATATCATAGGGCTGGAGAGATGACATACTGCTCTTCTAAAGGACCCAAGTTCAGTTCCCAGCACCCTCATTGGACAGCTCACAACTGCATGTAACTAGCTGTTAGGGGATTCAGTGTCTCTGATCTCCATGGGTGCCTACACTCACATGCACATACCCCTTCCCCCACATAACTAAAAATAATTAAAATATATTTTTATTAAGTAAATCTTACAAAAGGAAAACAGAAAGAAAAAGAAAGGCAGAACATACAAACAGAAACACTTATTTTGGGGGAAAAACAAAATCACTAGGAGGACCTCAGTTACAGTTCACTGATAGAGTACTTGTCTGCAAGGCCATGACTTTGATCCCCATACCATAAGAACAGAACAAAGAATATTAAGGAGTTTTGCACTTATGTGCATAAATGAGATTGCTCTGTCAGTGTTTAAGGTTTTGAAATCATTATTCACTTACGTGTGCTCCAAATACTACTCTGCTGTAAATAAGGTCTTACAGGGATGTGGACCGTGTAAGGCTGATGAGAGGATAATGAGTATAATTACAATTGTAAAAGATGGCAGAATGAGATGTGTGAGCTCTGACAGGTCATAAACTGGATTGTGTGTGTGTGTGTGTGTGTGTGTGTGTATACGTGTACGCATGTGTATAACAGAAAGTGCATTCCAGGGAGCTCTTTTTGCCTATTAGGTTTTATCGTTTTTTTTTTTTTTCCTTTTCTTCATTTAAATTTCTAACAAAGTATTTAGTAGATTAGAAAACTACAGAAAGCACTATAGAAGGTCTTTGACCTTCTTTGACCTCCAAAGATACCTGAAGGTACATAGAACTATTGAAAGTGAAACAGAAGAGGACCTAAGCTTTCTGGTGTGGTCCACATAGGGGTTAGGATCAGTCATGATGTGAAGTTACCATCGTAATCAATGATAGTAAATCTTTAATGTAATATAGACAGTTCTCTTTTGTCATAGCTGAATAACAAGTTTGAAAAAGAATATGGGGCTGGATGTGGCTCAGTGGACAGCAATTGCTTAACAAGCCCTGGGTTTGAACCCCAATATTACCTCTCTGCTGGGGGATTCTGTATATGAAGGAATTTTTTTGGGTTTTTTTCTGTTTTTATTTTGTTTGTTTGTTCGTTGTTTAGTCTAATAGCACATTGCTTTCTAATATTGAACTGTATGTAATCTCAGCTCATCGGGTGTTTTGTTTTAAAACCAGAGTCTCAATTGTGTAGGCCAAGCTGGCCTCAAACTCACAGTCCTTGTGCCTCAGCATCCCCAGTAGCAGCCATCTTGGGCTTTTGTTTGTTTGTTTCTGGGGAACATTAGGAATATTTCTCACCAGGTATGATAGCTCTTGTAGTACTTGGGAAGATGAAGTGTGAGATTCTCTTCCTTCCCTCAGAGAGTTTTCTTCTGCTTCCACGTCATCCGTAGTCCATTACCGTATCGTCTCTTCCTGCCTTTCCTTACGTTCCCTCTTCCCCTCTCATGGTTCTCACACACACACACACACACACACACACACACACACACACACACACACATACAATTTGGAGTGTAGGTTTCTTTCATATAGAAGAGAAAAATTATAGTATTTGTCTTTCTGAGTCTGGCTTATTTCCCTTAACACAATGACTTCTAATTCCATTCATTTACCTATGGATGTCATAATTTCAATTTTCTTTATGACTGTATGAAATTCTGCTGTCTGTGGACCACATTTTTGTACACCTGGGCTGTCTGATTTCCTGGCGTAAGCGACTGTTCATCAGTGAAGATGGATGTGTCAAGTGTCTGTCTGGTATGTTGGCTTAAATCCCTTCAGGTCCAAGAGTGGTACAGCTGGATCATTTGGTAGTTCTCTTTCGTGGCTGAACTAGTTTGCTCTCTTCTCCCCTTCTCCCAGTGTCTAAATGTTCTTCTTTCCCTGTGTGCTCGCCAGAACTGGTTCCCATTTGTTTTTGCCGACAGCCATTCTGACCGGGATGAGGTAGTTGCAAAGCAGATTTAATCCACATTTCCCTGGTGGCTGAGGATATTGAATACTTTCCCAAATACTTCTTGGCTGTTTGTAATTTTTTTCAGAACATTCTACTCAGTTCATTAGCTCATTCATTGTTTTTTGTTTTTGTTTAATTTTTACAGTTCTTTATATATTCTAGATATTAATCTCCTGTCTGGTATATAGTTGACAGAGACTTGCTTTCATTTCTAGGCTCTGTCTTCACTGTAGTAGTTGTATCCTTGGCTGTGTAGAAGCTTAATTTTATGTAGGCCATCCTGATAGTTCTTGGGCTTATCTCCTGTCCTGTTGGAATCCTGGACCTGTGAATTGAAGTGTTTTGCCTGGATCTTCCTCTAGTACCTTCTAACTTCCAGTCTTATATTGATTTCCATGTACAGTGAAAGATGAGGAGCCCATTTTCATTCTTTGATGTGGGGATATGAAGTTCTGTGAGCATCATTTGTTGAAGAAAGTGTCTTTTTTTCAAGGTTTGACACGTTTGTCAAAAATTCATTGTCTGTGGAGTTATTCTGGGTCCTCTGTTCTCGTCCTCTCATCTACCTGTCTTTTCCTGCTCATGTCTATTTTTATCACCCTGGCTCTGGATTACAGTCTGGGGTCAGGTACTGTGACACATGCCTCCAGCATTGTTCTTTTTGCTTAAGATTGTTTTGGATATTTGAGGTCTTTTGTGCTTCCATATCAATTTCAGAGTTCTTTTCATGGTTCTGTGCAGAATACTATAGTAGTTAAAAAATAATTTATTATTTTTATTTTATGTGTATTGGTGTTTTGCCTGCATGTATGTCTGTGTGATTGTATCAGGTCTTGGAATTACAAACAGTTGTGAACTGCCATATGGTTGCTGGGAATTGAACCTGGGTCCTTTGGAAGAACAGTCAGTGCTCTTAATCTCTGAGCCACTTCTCCAGCCCCAAATATTACTGTAATTTTGATGGAGGATTGCGTTGATAGTTACTGTCAACAGTAAAGGTGTGTTTACAACATTCTGCCGATCCATGAGTTTGGGAGGTCTTCATACCTTCTCATTGCCTTCAGTCTCTTTTGTCAGCATTCTGCTTTCATTGTAGAGGTCCCCAGGTCCCCCACCTCTTTGGTTAGGTTTATTCTTTGGTGTTGCATGCTGTTTTAATCAGATTTTTCCAGATCTCATTCTCAGTTCATTATTGGTATACAGAAAAGCTAATGACTTCCGTGTGTTGATTTCATGTCTGGCTGCTATGCTGAGGTGTTTGTCAGGTCTAAGAGTTCTGGTGGCATATTTAGAGTCTTAAGGAGAACAAGCTTCAAGACATACTAATTTCAGTTTGTTTATTCATTTATTTATTTAGTATGTGTGCCAGCCATGTGTGTTGTTGGCTTTTTTTACTCTTTGCTTTTTGGGGCACCTGCCACCCAGCTCCCAAATGATCACATGGAGACTTACTCTTACTTATGAATGCCCAGCCTTAGCTTGGCTTGTTTCTAGGCAGCTTTTCTAACTTAAATTATCTCGTCTACCTTTTTTGCCTCTGGGCGTTTACCTTTCTCTATTCTGTATACCTTTGTTTACTTCTTACTCCATGTCTGCTGTGTAGCTGGGTGACTAGCCCCCTGGTGTCCTCTCTCCTTCTCCTTTTTTTTGCTCCTCCTCCTCATCTTTTTCTCCCTCTACTTACTCTCTCTGTCTACCAGCCCCGTCTGTCCTTTCTCCTGCCTCGCTATTGGCCATTCAGCTCTTTGTTAGACCATCAGGTGTTTTAGACAAGCACAGTAACACAGCTTCACAGAGTTAAACAAATGCAGCATAAAAGAATCCAACACATTTCTTCATCATTAAACAAATATTCCACAACATAAACAAATGTAACACATCTTCAACTAATATTTCACAGCACATGTGGGCATGTACATGTCACAGTGCACATGTGGAAGTCAAAGGACATCTTTTGGAACTCAATTCTTTCTTACCATGTGGATCCCAGTAAGCCCACTCATGTCAGCTTGGTGACAGTTGATTTAAATCCCTTCATTACCTACCTGATCTACTAAATTACAATCATTGAGATAGTTTTTATTTTTTTTAAGATTTATTTATTTATTATGTATACAACATGATACAGCATGTATGACTGCAGGCCAGAAGAGGGCACCAGATCTCATTACAGATGGTTGTGAGCCACCATGTGGTTGCTGGGAATCGAACTCAGGACCTCTGGAAGAACAACCAGTGCTCTTAACCTCTGAGCCATCTCTCCAGCCCTCATACAGTAGCAAAATTACAGTTATGAAGTAGCAACAAAAATAATTTTATGGTTGGGATGGGGTCACCACAACATGAGGAATTGTCTTATAGGGTAGGGTCACAGCATTAGGAAGGTTAAGAACTACTGCTCTAAATAATGACATTTTAGTTATGCTGAATGCATTTTTTTTTTAAAGGTTTATTTATTTATTATTATGTATACAGTATTCTGCTTGCATGTGTCCCTGCAGGCCAGAAGAGGGCACCAGATCCCATTACAAGTGGTTGTAAGCCACCATGTGGTTGCTGGGAATTGAACTCAGGACCTCTGGAAGAGCAGGCGGTGCTCTTAACCACTGAGCCATCTCTCCAGCCCCCGCTGAATGCATTTTTAAAATTTTTATTTTTATGTGTGTATGTTTTTAAGTTTGTATGCATCTTGTACATGCAGGTGCCCATAGGGACCAGGACAGAGTATCAGATCCCCTGGAAGCTGGAGTTATAGATGATTGTGAACTACTCCATGGATGCTGGGAACTGAACCTGGGTCCTCTGCAGGAATAGCTGGTATCTCTTACCCACTGAGTCGTCTCACCAGCCCCTGGTGTCTGTGGCTTGTTTATTATTCATATGTTAGAGTTCAGCCTGAGACAAGCCCTTCAGACACTCTTCCAAGTTATCATAGGAGATGATCCCACTTTGCATGTTATTGTCCCTGAACACCTTCCAGTGGGACCAGATGTAGAGTTAGAAGCCAGTGCCATTGGCGATCCTAGTTCTGTGTTGGCCTAGACTACTATGTGTTTGAATCCGAGCTTTTAGCAACAAAGCTTTAAGAGAAACGCAGGCTTATAGAATAGAGTAAATATAGAAAGGAAAAAAGTAATTTTGTATAGTTGTACAAACAGGCTTGTGTTTTAAGCTGAGTATTATTACATGAGACAAGTTAAAAGATGCCAGGCGTGGTGGTACATGCCTTTAATCCCAACATTTGGGAGGCAGAGGCAGGCGGATCCCTTTTAAGTTTGAGGCCAGCCTGGTCTTCGTAGTGATTGCTAGATCCGTCATGAAAACAAGTTAAGAGAGGCCAGGCGTTGGTGGTGCACGCCTTTAATCCCAGCACTCGGGAGGCAGAGCCAGGCGGATCTCTGTGAGTTCGAGGCCAGCCTGGGCTACCAAGTGAGTTCCAGGAAAGGCGCAAAGCTACACAGAGAAACCCTGTCTCGAAAAAACCAAAAAAAAAAAAAAAAAAAAAAAACCAAAAAAAACAAGTTAAGAGACAGCTTGATAAATAAAGTTATGGTAATTAACATTTATTATTGCAGAACAACATAATGTCCATTATACTGTATTTATGAAGAGTGGTAGTGTGGAGTGATATTCCAGCCCTTCACACTCACTCTTTTCTACCTGACTTTAGTTCTGTATGTTTCTTGCACAGTAAGTGGCCTTTACGGGTCACCATTTAAAGCTTACGCATGTGGGTATTTTGCCTGACTGTCTGTGTACCACATGTACCTGATGTCCAAGGGGGCCAGAAGAGGGTGTCAGATCCCCTGGGATTGGAGTTAAGGTTGTAAGCCCATGTGGGTACTAGGACTCAAACCCAAGTCCTTTGGAGGAGCAGCCAGTGCTCTTACACACTAAGCCATCTCTCCAGCCCCTATTTTATCTTTCGTACTGTGTGTTTGCTGTTTGTGTTCTGTGTCTAAATGTTTCAGTTTCTAGATAGTTATGATCATGTTGTTGAGACCTACAGTACAGTACAGTAGTATGCTTGGTGTGTAGCCTGAGGGCAGTGACACATACGTTTGTCACCTAGGTGTGGCGGCTCTACCATCTAGGGTTGTGATGATCTCACAGTCCTGCAATCACCTAGCCATGTCTTTCTCAGGATAGACTCCCACTGCCAAGGATGCATGACTGCATATTGATCATTAAGGAAGTTAGAAACGTCATGCGATATCATTTCATACTTAAAGAATAGCTGTTAGCATAACGATAAGACATACAGCTAAGAATGTGGAGCAAAGGGAGCCTTTCCTTCCTGTTGGTAAGAGTACAAACTAGTAAAACCACTATGGAAAACAGTATGGAGGGTCCTCAAAAAGCTAAAACTTGAACTTTGGGTTTTCAAGACAAGGTCTTTCTATGTAACCCAGGCTGACTCTAACTCACAATCCTTCTGCCTCCGCCTTCTGAGTTCTTGGGATGCTACCAACAACACAGGACTACAAAATAGACAGACCTACTATGCATCCAGAAATCCCATTTCTGCATTTATTTCTAAAGAAACATGAAACCAGTACATCAGAGAACTTTTGTATTGCCATGTTCACTGTGACCCCCTCCCGCCCAGTGATGGTATGGGATTACCTAAGTGTCCATCAGTGGGTGACTAGATGGAATGTGGTCTGTTGCCATGGACTACTGCTCAGTTTTAATAAAACTAGAAAGTCTTCTACTTGCAACTACCTGCCTAGATGAACCTGGGGACATTGTGCTAACAGAAATAAACTCAACACAGACAATCAAATACTCCACCATCTCCTTTATATGTAGAAAAGGTCGGACTCACAGAAAGCAGAATGAAGGGAACAGGGGAAGGGAGG
>CABHPP010038326.1:0-11299 GCA_902168425.1 Peromyscus attwateri | reverse complement strand
TGTCCTGGGGGAAGAATTCTGAAACAACAACAACAAAAAAATCTCATTAAAGGAATAATTATTCTGCCTCTTTATTTAGCATGACTTATGTTTAACTTGCCTTCCTATGGTCCAAGTAAAGATTCTATTCTCTTGATGTGAAGTTTACTTAGGCTTTTTTTGCTACTCTAAGGATAGTATTTCCTTCATTCTGTTTGCTCCTGATTTACTTTGGTCTTGTTGGTTTACTTGAGGTGGAAGCCAATTCACTTCAATACTTAATATAAAAGAATTACCTTTCTATGAATAACTATTGTCTGCAAGTTTAATACAAACAATTACACCTTTGCTATAAGCCCTGGGGCCAATGACTATTATGGTTGGGATGTTCAATGCCAGTCAGTTCAGTAATCACATTCCAAATTCTCCTATTTGAGTCTAGCCTCCAGGCCATTCTTCCAGGTCAGAATCACAGGAAGCATTCTATGGTGGATGTAGGAAGGTAGGCCTTTCCAGAACACTGCGAATATAAGCACAGGTATAAACAGCCTGTGTAGCTGAACAAGGCATGAGATCACAGTTCAGTGACAAGAAAAGACACAGCAACTCCTCAGAAAGCTGGAGCATGGATTGGCCATTGAGAATTTTTTGACTGAAAAGGAGAGAGGACGTAATAGTATTTGTATTCTCAACTCTGCAACATACATTTGGGGTTCTCCTTCTTCCTAAGGCCCCATGAAGACCATCTCTGCTCTTGATATTTGTTTGTTCATATTTATCTTTCTGTCTGTCAGTGTGTTTATGTCTGTCTGTTTGTTTGTGTTTTCAGGACATGTTATAGTTTCATTTGAAAGTCAGGGAAACAAAGGTTTGGTTTAGCTTGTAATTCCAGGATACACAAGGAAACTAAAAGCAGGAACTCAAACATCCTGAACCATCTATAAAATTCTTTACCACTTCACTGGGATCCCTTCTTCCTCCAAGACTCTGGAGTTTTCCAGAATGTTTTTTACCTAAACAAGGCATTATGTCAATTCATGTGCATGCCCTGTTCACAGCTATTCCTGCACCTTAGAGAGACTGATCCTGTCATTGTCAAAGTACACTGTCCCGTGGATCTTCCTAAACTCCACCAAGGAGGATCTTCTAATCTGGTGACCCTTGCTAGGGCTCAGTTTCCCCCATCAGAGTGGGAATAATATTCCCAGATGGAAAGGATTTGGGAAATTATGCATTTAACTGTTGACAGAAAAGTACAACTTTCTCCGCAAAGAGAATGTGGGGTGACTTCCCACCAACCCCACAGTTCCCCAGAGTTTTCTTGAGTGGGAGTAGCAGGAAATATTAGATTTAGATTGTGGTGATAAACAGATAGAAAATACAGGATAGCCTAGAGAGGGCCTGGAACCTATTCTAACAGGCCCTGTTGTAGATGTAACCAACCGTCTTATAAATAAGAAACACAGAACCAATGCAAAGAAGAAAGCCAAGAGGTCAGAGCTAAGAGCTAAAACCTTACCCTTCCTCCTGCAGTGGTCCTACCTCTCCGAAGGAGCCTGTACTTCCTGTGTTAAAGTCTTTATATAGTCTCTGTTCTGCCTTCTCATTGGTTGTAAACCCATCCACAGGACTGCCTCATCACGGCCTGTCTGTATAGACCTCCAGGTGTTCTATGTTTGGTATTGAGATTAAAGGCATGTGTATCCAATGCTGGCTGTATCCCTGAACACACAGAGACTTACCTAGCTCTGTCTACCAAGTGCTGTGATCACAAGCGTACACCACCACTGCCCTGCTTTCCTATGGCTTGCTAATAGCTCTGACCCCCAGGCAACTTTATTTATTACACAAATAACATTTTGGTACAAAAGAAAATATCACCATACCCTGTCTCTGCTCTAGGGTATTTATAGAAATGCCAAGGGGTGGAGCAAAAGACTTTCCCCCAGCATCACCAAATGCAGACCATCTCAGACACCTGCACTCAGGCCTGTGGTCTAATCATCCTCTCTATGCAGACCTGCTGGGTAAAGCCACTAGGAACCTGAAAATGGATTCCCACAAGAGAAAAAGAAGTAATTCACTCTGGAACCAAATGTTAGTGACCATAGCCCAGGAACACATATTTGAGTCACCCCAAAACACCGTGTAATCAAATGATTTATTAGATTTTTATACTAAGAGAACAAATAAAGTCGTAAATCAAGACATGTTTGCAATGCATTGGTGGAAACATGGATGACGTGGTTTACAACACAGTTCAGAAACCTGTTAGAGGCTTCAGATGCTGTCTGATTACATGCTTAGCATCTGGATAGGTTAAAAAGAGAGATCTTCTAAGTTAATACACTTCAAAGGAAAATTACTATTCTCCTTGTACATTCTATGTGATTCACCTAATGGCCATGGCACTGTTAGGTCATATACAGAGAAAGGCACTGTTATGGCTATAAATTGTAGCTTAAGTTTTCCTGCTTGGCCCACAGTCAAGATAAATCTCTTTCACCTGCCAGTCCCACAGCTCGGACCCAACCAAGTAAACACAGAGACTTATGTTGCTTACAAACTGTATGGCTGTGGCAGGCTTCTTGCTAACTGTCCTTATATCTTAAATTAATCCATTTCTATAAATCTGTACCTTGCCACATGGCTCGTGGCTTACCGGCATCTTTACTTGCTGCTTGTCCTGGCGGTGGCTGGCAGCTACTCCCTCCGCCTTCCTGTTCTTTTTATTCTCTCTGTTAGTCCCGCCTATACTTCCTGCCTAGCCACTGGCCAATCAGTGTTTTATTAGCAACACATTTGCCATACAGAACATCCCACAGCAATAAATGGGGCTAAATACGGTCTAAGATAATTTGACTGTGGACCAGCAACATTCCAAACTCTCCTATTCACTTAACTTCAAAAAGTTAATAATCATTACAAAAGGTTCAGTTTGAAGGTTCAGCTTCTTTGTAGGAACTTTTGTTCATAAAGCCTAATTATCATCAGAGAGACTCTATCCTGTAACTGATGGAAGCAGATGCAGAGATCCACAGCCCAGCAAGCCCTAGAAATCTTGTTGAAGAAAGGGAGAAGGGATTGTATGAGCCAGGGGGGTCATGATGAAGGAACCTGCAGAGATAGCTGACCTAATCTTGTGAGAGCTCATGGACTCTGGACCAACAGTAAGGGAGCCTCCATGGGACTGACCTAGGCCCTCTGCATGTGTGTGACAGTTGTGTAACTTGGTCTCTTTGTAAGGCTCCTGTCCCTGGAACCTGTTCCCCATGCTGGATTACCTTGCCCAGCCTTGACAACAAGTGGGGAGCACGGTCCTGACTCAATACTAAGCACCATGCTTTGTTGAAGGACTGCTCCTTTCTGAATGGAGACAGAGGAGGAGTGGAAGGGGAGGGGAAGAGGGGAAGGTGGGGGGGGGGTAACCTGGAGGAGAGGAGAGAAGGGAAACTACAGTTAGTACGTAAAATAAAAGAAAAAAAAAGTTATTTGAATTAAAAAAAAAAAGCAAGTGCTATGTGGCATTGAGTACAAATTCTTACCCAATTTCTCTAGAAGCACAACTTGGTGACCTATGGCAGGGCCAGTGGTGAACTTGATATCTCTTTGCTGTATCTTCTGCTTTGAAGTATTCAAGCTGGAATAGGGCACAGATGCAAACTCCTCAGAGCTTTAATGTACTTGGGAATCCACAAATGGCCCAGGTAAAGATCCCTGATGATAAAATCCTTGTATCCTCTCTAATGGTTCCTCCTACCACTTGCTTTCCAGAACTGAAGACATCAGATACTACTGAAGTCCTTGTAGCTCTGCTCCTTGGACCCAAACTGCTACTGGTAATTGGTGCCTTTGCCATCTACATGCACAAGAAGCAGAAGGCCTGACTGTAAGTTAGGACGGATGGAGGCTGTACTGGTTACTATTCTGTCAACGTGACAACACACTATGATAAAAACAACTTATAGAGAAAAAGTGTTTATTTGGTGATACTGTTCCAGAGACATATAAGTCATCAAACCTGAGAGTCATGGAAGCCAAGTCAGCTGAGTACTCACATCCTCAGTGGAGAGAATGAAACAGACAGAACAACCTGAAAGTGAAACAAGACTTTTTAATCTCAAAGATGACTTCCTGTGACCTACTTCCTCTAGCAAGACTGTACCACGTACACCTCCCCAAACAGTTTCACCAACTGTGAAACAAGTATGCAAATATCCTACAATATAGAGATAACTTCTTTTTTTAATTTTATCTTCTTTTTATTTTATGTTTTTAACCTTTTGGCCAGCACTTTTTTCTTTTTCATTTTACATACCAACCACAGTTCCCCCTTCCTCCCCTCCTCCTACTAACCCCCACCTTTCCCCAACCCTGCTCCCCATCCACTTCTCAGAGAGGGTAGGTAAGTTCTCCCATGGGGAGTCAACAAAGTATGACATATCAAATTGAGGCAAGACCAAACCCCTCTCCCCTGTATCCAGACTGAGCAATGTATCCCTTCATAGGGAATGGTCTCCAAAAAGCCAGTTCATGCACTAGGGATAGATCCTAGTCTCACTGCCAGTGGCCTCACAAACTGCCAAAGCCACACAACTGTCACTCACATTCAGAGGGCCTAGTTAGATCCCATGCAGGTTTCTTAGCTGCCAGTCCAGAGTCAGTGAGCTCCAACTAACTCGGGTCAGCTGTCTCTGTCAGTTTCCCCAAAATGATCTTGACCCCTTTGCTCATATAATCCCTCCTCCCTCTCTTTGACTGGACTCCAGGAGCTCTGCCCAGTGCTTAGCTGTGGATCTCTGCATCTGCTTCCATCAGCTACTAGATGAAGGTTCTATGATGACAATTAGGGTAATTATAAATCTGATTACAGGGGAAGGCCAGTTCAGGTACCCTCTACACTATTGCTTCAGTCATCCATGTGGATTCCTGGGAATTTCCCTAGCACCAGGTTTCTACCTAACACCATCATCGTTCCCTCTAACAAGATATCTCCTTCCTTGCTCTTTATCTGTCCCTCCACCATCCTGTTCCCACATATTCTATTCCCACCTCCCCTTACCTCCCTCCCACATGCTCCCAATTTACTTGTGAGATCTTATCTATTTCCCTTTCCTATTGGGAATCCATGCATGTCTCTCTTAGGGTCCTTCTTACCTAGCTTATCTGAAGCCCAGTTATCATTTCCTTCATGTCTAATACCCACTTATGATTGTCTTTCTGGGTCTGGGTTACCTCACTCAGGTTATTTTTTTTGTTCCATCCATTTGCCTGCAAATTTCATGATGTCATTGTTTTTTTTTACTGCTGAGTAGTACTCCATTGTGTATATGTACCACATTTTCCTTATCCATTCTTCAGTTGAGGATAATCTAGGTTGCTTCCAGGTTCTGGCTATTATGAATAATGCTCCTATGAACATAGTTGACAAATGTCCTTGTGATATGAATGTGCATTCTTTGGGTATATGCCCAAGAGTGGTAATGTTGGATCATGAGGTAGATTGAGTCCAAATTTTCTGAAAAATTACTATAACTGATTTCCAGAGTGGCTATACAAGTTTGCACTCCCACCAGCAATGGAGGAGTTCCCCTTACTCTACATACTCTGCAACATAGGCTGTCATCGGTGTTTTTTATCTTAGTCATTCTAACAGGTGTAAGATAGTATCTCAGAGTTGTTTTGATTTGCATTTCTCTGATGGCTAAGGATACTGAGCAATTCTTTAAGTATCTTTGGGATTCTTCTGTTTAGAACTCTCTGTTTAGATCTGTACACCATTTTAAAATTGGGTTGTTTGATATTTTGATGTCTAGTTTCTTGAATTCTTTATCTATTTTGGAGATCAGCCCTCTGTCACATGTAGGGTTGGTGAAGATATTTTCCCATTCTGTGAGCTACCATTTTTGTCTTATTTACTGTGTCCTTTGCCTTACAAAAGCTTCTCAGTTTCATGTACGATTTATTAAGTGTTGATCTCAGTGTCTGTGCTACTGGTGTTATATTTAGGAAGCAGTCTCCTGTGCCAATGCATTCAAGGCTACTTCTTACTTTCTCTTCTCTCAGGTTCAGTGTAACTGGATTTATGTTAATGTCTTTGATCCACTTGAACTTTAATTTTGTGCATGGTGATAGATATGGATCTGTTTGCAGTCTTCTACATGTTGGCATCCACTTATGCTAGCACCATTTATTGAAGACGCTTTCTTTTTTCCATTGTAGAGTTTTGGCTCTTTTTTTTTTTTTTGTCAAAAATCAGGTGTCCATAGGTGTGTGGGTTAATGTCAGGGTCTTCTATTTGATTACACTGATCAGTGTGTCAGTTGTTCTGCCCATACCAAGCTGTTTTTATTACTGTAGCTCTATAGCAGAGCTTGAGGTCAAGAATGGTGATATCTCCAGAGGTTCCTTTATTGTACAGAATTGTTTTGGCTATCCTGGACTTTGTTTTTTCCATATGAAGTTGAGTATTGTTCTTTCCATGTCTGTGAAGAATTGTGTTGGGATTTTGATAGCGAATTGCATTGAATTTGTAGATTACTTTTGGTAAGATTGCCATTTTTACTTTGTTGATCCTACCTGTCTGAGAGCATGAGAGATCTTTCCATTTTCTGATATCTTCTTTAATTTCTTTCTTCAGAGACTTAAAGTTCTTGTCATACAGGTTTTTCACTTGCTTAGTTAGAGTTACCTCCAAGGTGTTTTATGTTGTTTGTGGGTATTGTAAAGGATGATGATTCCCTGATTTATTTTTTAGTCCCTTTATCATTTGTATATATAAGCGCTATTGATTTTTTTGAGTTAATCTTTCATCCTGCAACATTGCTGAAGGTGTTTATCAGCAATAGGAGTTCCCTGGTAGAATTTTTTGGGATCACTTATGTATACTATCACATCATCTGCAAATAATGAATGTTTGACTTTTTCCTTCCCAATTCTTATCCCCTTCATCTCCTTTTGTTTTCTTATAACTCTAGTTAGAACTTCAAGTACTATGTTGAATAGGTATGGGGAGAGTGGACATCATTGTCTTGTCCCTGATTTTAGTGGAATCACTTTGAGTTTCTCTCCATTTAATTTGATGTCAGCTGTCAGCTTGCTGTATATTGCCTTTATTATGTTTAGGTATGTTCTTTGTATCCCTGATCTTTCCTTGACCTTTATCCTGAAAGAGTGTTGGATTTTGTCAAAGGCTTTTTCAGCATCTAATGAGATGATCATGTGGTTTTTTTTTTCTTTCAGTGTTTTTTATATGATGGATTATATTGACAGATTTTCATATGTTGAAACATTACTGCATCTCTGGGATGAAGCCTATTTGATCATGTTGGAAGATTTTTCCAATGTGTTCTTGGATTCGGTTTGCCAGTATTTTATTGAGTATTTTTGCATCAATGTTCATTAGGGAGAGCATTCTGTAATTCTCTTTGTTTTATCTTTGTGTGGTTTGGGTATCTGGGGGTGACTTGTAGCCTCATTAAAAAGAGTTTGGCAATGTTCCTTCTGTTTCTATTCTGTGGAACAGTTTAAGGAGTACTGGTATTAGGTCTTCCCTGAAATTCTGGTAGACTTCTGCACTTTTTGCTTGGGAGACTGTGAGACCCAAATGAGCCATCTCAGAAATAAGACCAAAATGCTTTCACCCTAAAACTAAGGCCTAAGATTTCTCCTTTTAGGTACAGGCCATGAGTTACTGAAACCAGTCAGTCCAGATTCCAGAAACCAGGAAGTGTAAAAGTACAGAGTCACAAGGTAGTCAGGAGGTAATGACTGCGGGCCTATGGAATGTCCTCTCCCTGGTTCCCTAGGTAACTGTTTGACCAAAGAATGTTCCAACTCTGGTTTCCAGGGTAACTGACCATAAAAATGTCCCCACCTGAGGGCAGCCAATGAGAGATGGTGGCAGGCAACCACTCCCTTAGAAGTAAAGATTAAGCCATGATTTCTAGAAAGTCCCTAGAAGTGAGCCAATCAGAATTGTACCCGTACTAACACCCCTAAATGATGTAACCTTGTGGTTTTTGCCTGTAAAAACTGAGCTTGCAGAGAGGTGGGCACTTCCTCTGGCCTCCACTGTGTTGGATGTATTGGACGAAGTCCCTGCCTAGGCTTGTATTGCTCTTTTGGATATCCAGAATTAAACCTTGCTTTTGTATTCTGGCATGCTCGTCTTTGGTGGTCTCTCTGGGGGTTGCAATCTGGGCACCACAGAGATTTTTTATGACTGCTTCTATTTCCTTGGGGGTTATAGGTCTATTTAAATTGTTTATCTGGCCTAGATTTAATTTTGATATGTGGTATGTAAAAGAAAATTGTCCATTTCTTTTAGATTTTCAAATTTTGTGGAGTACAGGTTTTCAAAGTATGGCCTAATGATTCTCTGGTTTTCCTCATTGTTTGTTGTTCTGTTTCCCTTTTCATTTTTGATTTTGTTAATTTAGATGTTCTCTCTCTGTCTTTTGGACAGTTTCCATAAGGGTTTGTCTATCTTGTTGATTTTCTCAAAGAACCAACTCTTTGTTTCATTGATTCTTTGCATTGTTCTCTTTGTTTCTATTTTGTTATAATTTCAGCCTGGAGTTTGATTATGTACTACCCTCTCCTCCTCCTGGGTAAGTTTGCTTCTTTTTGTTTTAGAGCTTTCATGTGTGCTGTTAAGGTGTTAGTGTGAGATTTCTATAATTTCTTTATGTAGGCATTTAGTATTATGAACTTTCCTTTTAACACTGATTTCATAATGTCCCCTAAGTTTGGCTATGTTGTACATTTCATTTTCATTGAATTCTAGGAAGTCTTTAATTTCTTTCTTTATTTCTTCCTTGACCCAGTGGTAATTCAGTAGAGAGTTGTTTGGTTTCCACGAATTTGTAGGCTTTCTGTAGTTTGTGTTGTTATTGAATTCTAACTTTAACCCAGGGTAGTCTGATAAGATACAGGGAGTTATTCCAGTTTATTTTGTATCTGTTGAGGTTTGCTTTGTGACTGAGTATGTGGTCAGTTTTAGGGAAGATTCCATGAGGTCCTGAGAAGGTATATTCTTTTGTGTTTGGGTGGAATATTTTGTAGATATCCATTAAGTCCTTTTGAGTCATAACATCTATTAGTTCCTGTATTTCTCCTTTAATTTTCTGTGTGGCAGGGTGGGGTGTTGAACTCTCTCAGGGACCAATGATTCCAGCACAGAATTCTACTAGAATTTCAAAGAATAATTAATACCAGTACTCCTCAAATTGTTCCACACAAGAGATAATTTCTTATTCCAAGAACTGGGGGGATATCAGTCTATGGACTAGCATTGAAGGGGCAGGATCAGTAGGTGGGCCAAAGCTTTTGTCAAGCATATTTCGATCTGTGGTGATGACATGTTGCTGAGGATCCTCAGGAATCTCTTAGAACCCTTTGAAACATCCCAGCCTTCCAGGAAAGTGTATGTTTCCTGGAGGAAGCTTTCAGTCAAGGATCAACTAAGGTACCCAAAAGGGCCTAAAGGATGTGAAGAACATGGTCCTCATGGTAGAATGTGAAGTACTGAACTCACTGCTCCTCTTGTCTGTCACCACAGTAAGTGGAAGGCCAGGTTTCTATGGGAAAGAGCTATCTACTTTATGGACCAATTTTTAGGAGTTTCAGATGATCTGTAATAAGGCTGTTTCTTCTTTGGCCTCCCTGTGATACTGAAGAATGGACTCAGAAAGACTGCATGACTCAGGGACCAGGCTTAGATGACACTTTTATGGCATTGTCATCTCATTCACTTAGTACAGAAGGAGAGCCATACCTGGGACACTGTGGCACTAAGATACAATCTGTAAGTGATGAAAAGAGTTGAATGAGAGGTAATTTCCACATCTCTTCTTTTCATCTTCTGTAATAGAGGACCTTGAATGTGTGACTTTATCTTCTCAGAGGGGTCAGCCTACAAAAAGGTGGTGAGAAGTTTTTGGAATGCTGTTCTGAATGCCTCCCTTACAAGGACAACTTCAACTCAGAATTGCCAGTTGTTCCTCTGCATATGCATCAATAGCTCACAGCTGTGATGCTGTGGATATTGAGTTCTACTATTGGAGTTCTTAATCTCATTAATAAAATAATTTAAAAATGGACTGAAGTAAAAGTTCAAAGATAATCTATTCAAGTTATGAGGGAAAATTCCAAGTTCAGGCACATATACAACTCAGCAACCTGGCAAAGGGGGAGAATTCAGGATTAAAAGGAAAAGCATAGTCATGCTGTTCAAGAAGAAGTGGAGGTCATATATATGGTGGATAAACTGCCACATGATGAAAAAGGGGCATTGAGAGAAAAAGTAAGGAAGCCCAAAGTATCAGCAAAGGTATACTTAGATTCATCCAGCATCCAAATTCAAAAGAATACAACAGAAACAAGAAAAAGGAAAAGTTGTTCCTGTCTGATCTAGCCACAGTGAGGTAGGCCGACCCAATCGAATGTCAACATAACATGTAGGAACTACACTGGCTATGGAGAATTCTGGAAAGGAAATGAGTGTTATGTGAATTAATGGGAATGTTTCTGGAAATAAAGAATATTATAGTTCCTTCACTGTTGCTGTGATAAAATACCCTGACAAAACAATTTTAAGGATGAAAGGGTTTACTGTGGCTAAATTTCTGCACATTCTGTTGGGGATGTCAAGGTGTCAGTAGCTTGAAGAATTTGATCACATCACTTCTACATTCAGAAAGGAAAAAGTACTAAATGTTCCTGTTCATCTTTCTGCTTTTATCAGTCTAGAATCCAAGGGAATGCAACCAATTACTTTTAGGTTGGGTCTTTCCACCTCAATTAACCTAATCAAATAATCCTTCATGGGCATGCCCAAACTGTAGATGTAACCGACCGCCTTATTAAATAAGAAACACAGAGCCAATGTAAAGGTGAAAGCCCAAGAGGTCAGAGCCAGAAGCTTACCCGTTCTCCGCCAGCTAGCTTCTCCCGCCAAGAGAGCTCTCCCTAAAAGGAGCTACTTCCTGTGCGTCTGATTTATAAAGAGTTCTGGTTCTTCCTTCTCATTGGTTATAAACACAACTACGTGGCTGTCTCGTCACTGCCTCTCTGTCCAGACCTCCCACGTTTTCTATGGTTGGTATTGAGATCAAGGGCGTGTGTCACCAATGCTAGCTGTATCCTTGAACACACAGAGATCCACCTAGCTCTGCTTACCAAGTGCTGGGATTAAAGGTGTGCACCACCACCGCCCTGGCTTTCGCTATGGCTTGCTAATAGCTCTGACCCCTAAGCAACTTTATTTATTAACATACAAATAAAATCACAATTCAGTACAAATAGAATACCACTATAT
>CABHPP010038325.1:0-13941 GCA_902168425.1 Peromyscus attwateri | reverse complement strand
CAGCCCAGCCTGGCAGACTCAGCCAAGGCAGGTCCAGTCCCCTCCTCCCTACACCAAGGCTGAGCAAAGTGCCTCAGTATAGACCCCAGGCTCCAAAAAGTCAGCCCGTGCACCAAGGACAGGTCCTGGCTCCACTGCCTGGGGGCCTCCCAAACAGTTCAAGCTTATCAACTGTCTCACTTATCTAGATGGCCTGTCCAGTTCCATGGGGGCTCCTCAGCCGTTGGTTCACAGTTCATGCATTTCCACTAGTTTGGCTATTTGTTCCTGTGCTTCCTCCAACCATGGCCTCAACATCCCACGCTCTTATAATCCCTCCTCTCTCTCGCCGATTGGACTCCTGGAGCTCCACCTGGGGCTCGGCCGTGGACCTCTGCATCTGCTTCCATCAGATACTGGATGAGAGTTCTATCATGACAGCCAGGGTGTTTGGCCATCCAATCGCCAGAGCAGGTCAGCTCAGGCACTCTCTCGACCATTGCCAGTAGTCTACAGTGGAGGTATCTTTGTGGATTTCTGGGGACCTCTCTAGCACTCTGCTTCTTCCTATTCCCCTGGGGTCTTCATTCATCATGTTATCTCCCTCTCCATTCTCTCAGACTGCTCCTGATCCAGCTGGAACCTCCGTCTCCCCTAAGCTCTCTTTCCCCTGACCCCTGCCCTCCATTACCCCTCTGACCCCCCAGTTTGCTCATGTAGGTCTCATCCTCTATTTCTCTGTCATTGGGCGATCCTTGTGTCTTTCATAGTGTCCTCTTTACTAGGTAGCCTCCATGGAGTTGTGAGTTGCAGTCTGGTTATCCTTTCCTTTACATCTAGTATCCACTTATAAGTGAGTACATACCCATTTGTCTTTCTGAGTCTGGGTTA
The DNA here is from genome assembly GCA_902168425.1 of Peromyscus attwateri. Classification (NCBI taxonomy): domain Eukaryota; kingdom Metazoa; phylum Chordata; class Mammalia; order Rodentia; family Cricetidae; genus Peromyscus; species Peromyscus attwateri. The sequence goes on along the minus strand of CABHPP010038325.1, from coordinate 13,071 downwards.
CCTCACTCAGGAGGATTTTTTCTAGTTCCATCCATTTGCCCACAAACCTCATGATGTCACTGTTTTTCTCCACTGAATAGTACTCTGCTGTGTATATGTACCACATTTTATTTATCCATTCTTCAGTTGAAGGGCATCTAGGTTGTTTCCAGGTTCTGGCTATTACAAATAATGCTGCTATGAACATAGCTGAGCATGTGACCTTATGGTATGATTGAGCATTCCCAAGAGTGGATTAGCTGGGTCTTGAGGGAGGTTGATTCCCAATTTTCTAAGAAAGCGACATATTGATTTCCAAAGTGGCTGTACAAGCTTGCACTCCCACCAACAGTGGAGGAGAGTTCCCCTTGCTCCACATCCTCTCCAACATAAGCTGCCTGTAGTGTTTTTGATCTTAGCCATTCTGACAGGAGTAAGATGGTATCTCAGAGTCGTTTTGATTTGCATTTCCCTGATGATTAAGGATGTTGAGCAATTCCTTAAATGTCTTTCAGCCATTAGAGCTTCTTCTGTTGAGAATTCTCTGTTTAGCTCTATAGCCCATTATTTAATTGGACTGTTCTGTATTTTGATGTCTAATTTCTTGAGTTCTTTATATATTCTGGATATCAGCCCTATGTCAGATGTGGGGTTGGTGAAGATCTTTTCCCATTCTGTAGGCTGTCATTTTGTCTTATTGACTGTGTCCTTTGCCCTACAAAAGCTTCTCAGTTTCAAGAGGTCCCATTTATTAATTGTTTCTCTCAGTGTCTGTGCTACTGGTGTTATATTTAGGAAGTAATCTCCAGTGCCAATGTGTTCAAGACTACTTCCTACTTTCTTTTCTATCAGGTTCAGAGTAACTGGATCTATGTTGAGGTCTTTGATCCACTTGGACTTAAGTTTTATGCATGGTGACAGATATGGATCTATTTGCAGTCTTCTACATGTTGACCTCTAGTTATGCCAGCACCATTTGTTGAAGATGCTTTCCTTTTTCCACTATACAGCTTTGGCTTCTTTGTCGAAAATCATATGTTCATAGGTGTGCAGATTAATGTCAGGGTCTTCAGTTCGGTTCCATTGGTGCACATGTCATTTTTTTTATGCCAGTATCAAGCTGTTTTTATTACTGTAACTCTATAGAAGAGCTTGAAGTCAGGAATGGTGAGGCCTCCAGAGATGGTTTTGTTATTCAGGATTCTTTTAGCTATCCTGGGTTTTCTGTTTTTCCAAATGAAGTTGAGTATTGTTCTTTCCAGGTCTGTGAAGAATTGTGTTGGGATTTTGATGGGGAATCTGTAGATTGCTTTTGGTAAGATTGCTATTTTTACTATGTTAATCCTACCTATCCATGAGCATGGGAGATCTTTCCACTTTCTGACATCTTCTTCAATTTCTTTCTTCAGGGACTTAAAGTTCTTGTCATACAGGTCCTTTGCTTGTTTAGTCAGAGTTACCCCAAGGTATTTCATATCATTTGTTGCTATTGTAAAGGGTGATGTATGGTGGTAGTGTGTCCCCCAAAATATTGTGCACTCTAATAAACTTATCTGGGGTCAGAGACAGAACAGCCACAATATTAAACATAGAGGATAGGCAGTGGTAGCACACGCCTTTAATCCTAGCATTCCAGAGGCAGAAATCCATGTGTTCAAGGATACAGGCAAGCATGGTGACTCAAGCCTTTAATCCCAGGGAGTGATGGCAGAAAGCAAAAATGTATTTAAGGCGTGAGGACCAGAAACTAGAAGCATTTGGCTGGTTAGGCATTTGGCTGGTTAAGCTTTCAGGCTTCTAGCAGCACAGTTCAGCTGAGAGCCATTGGGATGAGGACACAAAAGTTTCCAGTCTGAGGAAACAAGACCAGCTGAGAAGTTGGCCAAGTGAGGTTAGCTGTGACTTGTTCTGTCTCTCTGACCTTCCAGCATTTCACCCCAATAACTGGCCTCAGGTTTGATTTTATTAATAAGAACTTTTTAAGATTCCTGCTACAGTAATATATCTCTGATTTCTTTCTTAGCCCATTTATCATTTGTATATAGGAGAGCTACTGATTTTTTTGGGTTAATCTTTTATCCTGCTACACTGCTGAAGGTGTTTATAAGCTATATGAGTTCCTTGGTCAAATTTTTGGGGTTACTTATGTATACTATCTTTACATCTGCAAATAGTGTAAGCTTGACTTCTTCCTTTCCAATTTGCATCCCTTTGATCTCCTTATGTTGTCATATTGCTCTGGCTAGAACTTCAAGTACTATATTGAATAAATATGGGGATAGCGGACAGCCTTGTCTTGTTCCTGATTTTAGTGGAATCGCTTTGAGTTTCTCTCCATTTACTTTGATGTTGACTGTTGGCTTGCTGTAAAATGCCTTTATTATGTTTAGGTATGATCCCTGTATTCCTGATCTCTCCAAGACCTTTATCATGAAGGGGTGTTGGATTTTGTCAAAGGCCTTTTCAGCATCTAGTGAGATGATCATGTGGTTTTTTCCTTTCAGTTTGTTTATATGGTGTATTACATTGACAGACTTTCGTATGTTGAACCACCCTTGCATCCCTGGGATGAAGCCTACTTGATCATGGTGGATAATTGTTTTGAAGTGTTCTTGGAGTCTGTTTGCCAATATTTTATTGAGTATTTTTGCATCAATGTTCATGAGGGAGATTGGTCTGTAGTTCTCTTTCTTTGTTGCATCTTTGTTTGGCTTGGGAATCAGGATAATTGTAGCCTCATAGAAGGAGTTTGGTAACAATCCTTCTGTTTCTATTGTGTGGAACAATTTAAAGAGTATTGGTATTATCTCTTCTTTGAAGATCTGGTAGAATTCTGTGCTGAAACCATCTGGTCCTGGGCCTTTTCTGGTTGGGAGACTTTTAATGACTGTTTCTATTTCCTTAGGGGTTATTGATGTATTTAAATAGTTTATCTGGTCTTGAATTAACTTTGGTTTGTGGTACCTATCCAGAAAATTGCCCATTTCTTTTAGATTTTCCAATTTTTTGGAGTACGGTTAGCTCAGTGGTAGGGGGCTTGGCCAGAAAACACAAGATCCTGGGTTCTGTTTATAGCAACAGGGAAAAAGAACAAGAAGACATGAGAGTGAACTTGGGTATGGAACCTGCAGCATGTGTAAAGTCTTCAGACAACAGTGTGACTCATGAGAGATCCCCAGGAAGAACTCCCCAGCCTGACTTGTGAGATATTCCATGTTTATTGTTTCACACTGTAAATTTGGGGACAGTTTCTTCTGCATCAGGAGATTTATGAGAGACAAGTCTCCCTCTTAGTCCTTAGGACCGAGGGAGAGTTAGGACCAAGGGAGATAAGGACAGACATATCAGAAGGCAACATGCAGAGTCACACTGAAATATCTAAGGTAAGTCCTTTATGCTCTGACTCCATCTTGTGTTTGCTCACACAGTTCTCAACCCTCTCGGTTCCCCCCCACAGTCATGTCTGCCTTCACATGTATTTGAGATTTCCATGGACATGTCCAGGTTGCAGTTGAATCAATCAGATTAAGTAAAGAAATAATAAATAACTATAGGCCAGCACTAATTGTCACATTATAATTGAGATGAGAACTCTGCTCTGCCAGGAAAGAACATTTGAACTTAATCTGACCTACATCCAACTTTTATGTAAATTATGGTCTTTGTGGTTTTTGCCTTTAAACATGCTGTGCCCCTGAGATTAGACACCTACAGACTTTTGGAGGCATGAACTCCCCCTTGGTCTGACCATTAATAAATATACTTAAACCATTAACTGGCTTCATAGTATTGTTGTCAATAACTATGTCACATGGGTCATTCAACACCACAGCAGTGTCTCACACTGGATTCTTCCTTAGACAGGAAGGAGCACCCCTTCCTGCCCTTCTTCCTCTCACCCCACAGAGACCACAAAGGTCCCCACTACTGCTCTGTCCTTCATGCCTAAGACCCTGTTGCATCCTCACAGCACCTGCTGAGGGGGGCCCCGATGTTGACTGTGTACTGTGCAGAATCCCAGGACCAGACACTACTTAATGCTGAGACAAATCAGGAGTGTGATCCAGACCAGCTGGATGGTGTCCATTCTCTCCATCACCACAGCTTTGGTCCTTGCTGACCCATACGCTGCCTGGCTGTGAGGACACACAAATAATGTTAACAGCTGAAGAACCATACAGCCTTCCTGGTGGTGTGAAGGATGGTTTTGTTATCCAACTGTTTGAGTTCATCAGAAATCTAGGTACTGATTCCTGAGCTATAGACATTTCCTCTCATTTTAGGGATTATCCCCTCACACTCACAGTACTGGGGACTCAAAACTTCAAATATATAAACCAAACTGGTGTTTGACCACTAAGCTAGCTCCCCATCCCTCTTCCCTTTCTCCTTGAACATTTACTTCATTTGGTTCTGTGTGTCTGTGAATGCGTATGTGTGCATCCATGTGCACATCTATATGAAGGTCAGAGGTCAACCTCAACTGTCATTCATTATCCATCTTGGTTTTAGGATTTGGTCTCTTTATAGGCCTGGAAGTCACTGAATTGGATAGGTTGGCTCCCCAGGGAGTCCCAGGGATCCACCTGTCTCCACCTCCCCAGAGCTGGGATCACAAGTTCATGTGACCACACTCGGCTTTTTTACTTTTGTTTCAGAGCAAAAAAATCTGACCCTTATGTGTATGTTTGGGGCTGGGGTGGGAACACTCTTCCTACCTACCTCTGTCCCCGGCCCTCATCCTTTTGATATATTCTTTATATACACAAAACTTGCACTGCCTCAGGCCCAAAGCAGAGAAGCCAGCAGACCCCGGCCTGAAGTCTCTGAAACTGTGATTCAAACCAAACCTTTGCTTCCCTCTGTGGGTTATCTCAGATGTGCTGTCCCAGTGACATAAGGCTAACTGACACACCCCTCTGTCTACTGTCTGCTCTGTGGCCTCAGTACCAACAACAGAAAACAGATGGAGGCAGCCAGCTGGATGGCAGTTCAGTATCCTCTCAGAAGGCCCTGGAGTTGGCTGTGATTGTTCGAGGGGGAGAAAGCTCAGTGAGGATCTACCGATCATGGAAGTTCATAGTGGTTGCCACTTGGGATCCTACCATTTGGTGGGGTTACCCCTAGATACTCTGTCCTGGCCTTAGTTTGGAGGAAAGATCTCTTAACTCACTGCTATAAACATGCTGTGAATTCTGTACATGTTGTAAGGCTTCGGCAGGGAATAAATGCTCTATAGTGCACATCTCCTACAGTCTGCTTAGCAAGTTACTATTTCAAACCTTCCTGGGGGTGAGAGTTATCCTCTGAGAGAGGATGTTGTAGCCATTCTGGGAGAGCATGGACTCCATGGGGACATGGCGACTAGCAATGTCCTCTGCAGGGAGGTCATCTTGATTCCTGGTAGCAGCTGCTTCAGTGCCCTCCTGGGCTGTGCCAACCACACAACACCTGGAGGGATAAGTGCTCTTCCCATGCTTGAATATTGGAGTGGGTTTCTGATGTGGCTGAAGGGGTGGGAGGAAGAGGCAGCCTGGCCTTTGATGGTCATTATAACCATTGTCATTATTACTCTTATCTTTTCCATGGTGCTTCATGGTTGATATTCTCTGATTATTGGTGTGTAGACATGAGACTTTGGCAATTACCTCTGACAAGCAATTTGGCCAAGATCATTATATGTCAGACCATCATTAGTTCTGATGGGTCATTTGGCAGAAGCTCAGAAGAAAGAATATGGTGCATTGTGTTTTTAAGACCACCACCCGACCCCACCACACAGCCACTCACCATTGTTTAATTTCTATAAAGTGATTGTTCAACATGTAGAAACACTGGAGCACAGAATTTCCAGGCTTGCAAATTTAGAAAACTGCAGTTTGCAGGCCTCTTCTTTCCCCCTCCACAGTCCATTACCTCCATCAAAGGCTGGGCCTGACCCTGAAGGGAGTTCATCACCAAGGCAACATTTGATGGCCAAGAGTGAGAGAATCCTCAGCCTCCCAAAAATGATGAAAAGTGATATCTAAGTCCTAGACTCCCATAAGAGGTGGACTCAGACTTTGGCCACAAGTTCCAGACACAGGTTTGGTCAGTTTGAGATGCATTCAGCACTGGGTTCTTTACATACCTGCACTGAATTGAGAAAAAATGTTGGGATACAGCTGGGGTGTGTCAGTGCCCATGGAATCCTGGTGATGCCCAGTCTCAGGACCTGCCCTGCTACACTTTGGAAAGATCGCTGGGACACTTGCTTACTTTCTATAGATGGGTCCCCTTTTTCTCTCACCTCACATCCTTCAGCTCATTGGGGAAGAGGGTCCTTCAAGGGGACAACCAGCCTGCAATTCTCTGTTGATCTCATATCAACCTGTCAAGAGTTTTCTTAGGATTTTTAAGACACAAGTAAGTCTCAAGCTGAATGTTCAATTTTCCCTTTCCTTGAGGCTGCTGGCTGTGTATCTGGGCTTAGAGGATTCTTGATGAATACCAGGTACCCCAAACCAAATGCATCTAGGCCTTCTCTCCTCCTGCACCTACACACCAAGCAAGCTCATTTCTTGAGCTGAACCAACTGTAGGGGAGAGTTGTTACCCGCAAAAGTAGTCAATGACAACCCAACCTGTACATAACTCAGGTCTCTGCATTGTAACCACACAGAGTAACTTACCTAAGACAGCAAACACCGATTAACCCGTCCAATGCTCGAGGCAGCTCTGAGGAATTTCAGAATCCTCCCAGAGCCAGGCTTTTTGCTATCTTGTGTCTGTAATTGCTTCTTCCTCTCCACCACTCTTCTGCTGTGTTGTTCCAAAAACTCATCTCCTCTCAGATTCTTAGAAATGCCTCGATTACTGGGTGCTCCACCAAAAGCATTCTTTCTGGTCATCTGAGCACCTTCTCACCCTCCTCTGACCTTAGCACAGAGGTTACATGATCCATAGATTCTTTTGGGAGCTCTCTCTGAAGCACCTGGAGCCTTGTTTTATGATCCATCTGCACACCATCATGGTAATGCCTGTACACAGAACCTCAGCTTGGTAAAAACTGTTCCTCAGGACACTTGAAGAATATCCCGCCTGTCATAATGTCTAGCTGTGAGGTCATGGGAAATGACTAAGCTTATCTGTGCCTCAGTTTCCTGATCAATAACATGGACTGATAATAACATGTAGGTCAGAGGTCCATCACAGGAGTCACAGAGTGTGGGTGACAATCTCTACTACCCTGTGGTCACTAGAGGCCACACCCATGCCAGCAGGAGTTGAATGAACACTGCTTGGCCACTTTCTTTGTAGTTATACCTTTATTGATCCTTTGCTCAAAGCCCTGCATTTTGGATGATAAAGGTGGAGGTGTCCATCTGTCATATCAAGTTGGTCAGATGCCAACCTAGAAAATAGGTACTCTGCCCTAAGTAGGAGTACTGGAGGAAAGGAGCTGGTCTGACCAATAGGCCCCTCAAGATGAGTGAAGGCTCCAACAGTGGGCCAGGTATGTGCATAGCCAGCAACTGCTGCAAAGGTCAGTGGGTGGCAGAGCCTAGGGACTGGAGAGGGAAAGTACAAGGCAAAAACTTGTCACCAGGAGGTACCAGATGCAGGAGTGAGATTCAGTGCAGCAGCTTCCCTTCTCAGTCCTGGTCCTGATGGATTGGCCTGTAAGCTTACATGATCCCATCAAGGCCATGGAAGCTGAAGGTGGATGTGCCTAGAGACTATACTGGGACTGAGCCTACCTGATAGTGCCCACATTTGGGCTACAGACCAATACAGGTGAGTGAGCAGGGAGAGGGTATAAAGATAGACTAGAGGCTCAGAATCATGAGCAGGTGGTCCCAAGAGGCCTGGGAGCCTGTTACTCACAGTCCAAGGCTCCTGTGTATATAGGAGTCATGGAGTCAGACAAGGTCACTGTCCAAGCCAGGTATACAAAGCCAATCAGAACATGGAGTGCAGTGTAGCTAGAGTTTTTCTGCCTGGCCCACAGTCAGGACAAATCTCTCTCACCTGCCAGTCCCACAGCCACTCAGACCCAACCAAGTAAACACAAAGACTTATATTGCTTACAAACTGTATGGTCGTGGCAGGCTTCTTGCTAACTGTTCTTATATCTTAAATTAATCCATTTCCATAAATCTATACCTTGCCACGTGGCTTGTGGCTTACCGGCATCTTCACATGCTGCTTGTCATGGTGGCAGCTGGCAGTGTCTCCTTCACTCAGCTTCCTGTTCTCTCAATTTTCCTCTCTGTTAGTCCCGCCTATACTTCCTGCCTAGCCACTGGTCAATCAGTGTTTTATTTATTGACCAATCAGAGCATTTGACATACAGACCATCCCACAGCAGTGCAGGATGTACACACCCACATGTAGGCTCCCACCTGGGCTCCTGGGCAGAAGCCTAACCATTTGGGAAGCTCTAGCCTCACTTAGGGTTGGAGATTTTGGCGAGAAAGAGGATTGTCTGAGTATCTGTTTCAGAGATAAACATCAGGAATGGTCTGTTGAAACGGACTGTCATCGATATAAATTTTGCACATAAAGGGACCGCTTTGAGTCCTGTGGCAGCAGCTGCTTCTGTGCCTGTCTCAGCCACATCCAGTACAGCCTTGTGGACCACCTGTAGGAGAAAGACATCACTCACTGGAGATCAGGGAGGGTAGGAGAGGAGATTTCCTGGAGGAAGCATCCACTGCTGGTCTCAGCTGCTGGTGAAGTTGTTTGTTCCTACAGTGAGTCCTACCCCTGGTGTTTCCAAGTGTCTGCTCAGGGTATGAGATGAGGCATGGCCTGGGTCTGCTCAGTCTCTGAGAATCTGTGTTGCCCTCAAACCCACTACAAACAGGAGGATGGGTGTAGGCAATGCTAGTCCTTCCAAAATGGGCAGCTTCTCAGGAGACCCACAGTGAACAGACAGTGTGCTGGCAGCTGGTGCAGGTTTTGGCATCCCTCCTGCCCCAGCCTCCTTGGAACATACAGCCACAATGAACAGGGCATGGCTTCTCCTTACCAAACTGTCATGTCCTACTTGTACAGATTTGCACCCAGGGGTCAGAGTGGGCACTGGTCAGACAAAAGGCATTTGCCAGGCTGTGCATCTGGGAATGTAGTTTGGGGTCCTAAGGCGTCTTCTCCCCTACTCTTAAGCTTTTCATCACAACTGCCATTCATCCCTTGCTATTTCCTTGCTGCTAGTATTCTGTGTGCTCATCAGGAAGTACTGGGTCAGCTGTGCAGTGAATAAACTGAGGCTGGAATGCTTTGCCCTGCAGTGGATTGTGGGTGGTATCCGCACTGCAGCACAGGGTGGTGCCTATGGTGGTCTAACAACAAGCACAGACTCTTTCCACCCTGGACTTCTGGGTAAGATTATGTTCAAAAGAGAGAGGAGGGATTGGATGCATGCTCTCCAGCAGGAGTGTCTAGGTTGTAAAACAACTCCCCTAGGATGAGGGAATTTCACAATGCAGGCTTTCTCACACATTTGCCATCCCCTCTTGCCACCTGGCTTTCAGAATACATATTCTGGCACCCAGTTAGAACCACCCAGTGTGTCTTGACTTACCTGAGAGACTCTCAGGTCCTTGGCCCCTGTGATCCCAGACAGATCGGCCTGTTTGGAGAAGACTTCCCTGATGCCAAGCTGTGGAAGGATGTTCTCCAGGTGGTAGTCAGTGGAGATGGAGAACTTGGGCATGTACAGCTGGTCGATCTTCCTGAGAATGAAAAGAGAAATGTAAGAGTCACTAGGCTCTGTTGCCACATCAACTCACCTTTTCACTATGGCAACTCTCCACAGACAGCCCTCACACAAGAGTGTAGCCCTCTTTCCATCCATCCTAGACCACTTGATTATGCTTTTCCTAATGCATTAACTGACTATCAGTGCCTGAGAGTTTATACAGGGGCAGACGATGAAGCTTGGTACTAGCTGTTGGTTCCCTTACCAAGAATGCTTTTCTCCCACAAAATGCATTTCTTCCCCTGTTATGTGGACCCTCAACTTCATCTAATGATCATTCTATTTAAAATTGCTCACTGCATCTGAGTCCAGCTTTCCTTCCCCTTGGATATTCCCTTTTAACATCACTGATCTTGTTTTTTAACTCATCAAATAATGATTAATTGTATTTTCAATCACCTACTCTCTTCTCTTCAATTTCAAGGTGAGCCTGTGATCATAAGAAATTATACACTTGAGTTTCTGATACCCTCTCAGGGTTTAAATTGGAGCACAGCACATAGTAGGTCTTCAAGTCATCATTCCATGAATGGTGAATGAACGACTGATGAGGGAATGAGGTAGCTACACAGGACAGAGTTGTTTCTCAGAGCTGATCTCATCTAAACCTCACTCCCCTCTGCCTCTAAAACCCATTCAAGATTCCCTGTGATTACAGCCTGTTAGACACAGAGGAATCCTCAGCCCCTGTTCTAGCTGATGTCATCTTGTGAACAACAAAATGACAGTAATATCTGTCCAAAACCTCCTGAGTCAGCAGAGGGAAAGTCACCTCCACTCCACCTGTCCCTGCTGACTCTCCAACCATTACACTGGGTGCTAGTGAGATTCTGAGGTACAGGAACACTGGGCTAACAGCAGTATGGGGAGCCAGACCAGCTCTGGGTACTGTGGACACGCACCTGGGCCTCAGAGAGTCCTTCCATTTCCTCAGGGTCTCTGGTTGCAAGCCGGCTTCCACCTGCTGCATCTTGCCCTCATCAGGGAGGATGAAAAGGGCACTGGCATGGCCTGTGTATTTCAGCTCCACCACAGTGCAGGACAGCTCCTCATCCCGGAAGTAGGGTGTGGTCAGATACTCAATTTTCATCATGGGCACCCTTACAGACCTCTTCTTGTCCAGGTGGAACTCAGACTCGAATGTGTCATGAGGGTCAAATGGTCTGTTCCATTTCCCTAAATGTGGAACAGGCCATCAGAATGTAACAGCACAGGAGAGACACCACCTCCTCCTCATTTCTGCCCATTTTCTGAGTCAAAAGAGCATCAATCCATTTTCCACAACAGAGAGTGTATTATCCCTTGGTGGCTGCATAGTCTGGATTGGAAAAAACATTGCTAGATGCAGTACTATGAATGAGAAGTGATCCACAGGCTTGGTTTGGAAAGAGGAACTCAAATCTGAAGACTGGCTACTTGAGGAACCAGAGAAACAATATGGGATCTGAGAGTGGGGTGATTTGGAGAGAAATGTGAGTGAAAGTGGAGAGACCAGAGCCTGTGGAGAGTTGGGGATCACTTCTTCCTCAGGAGGAACCCTGTCTAGAAGGCAATTTCTCAGGGGACAGATTTCAAGGAAACACGAAGAGACTGAACCCCCAGGCAGTGATCTGTTGATAGTGCTCCTCAGTGTGAACCAACTAATGGAAGGTTGAGCCCAGAGCCAAGTGTGAGCTTAGACTCAAGTTCCAGGGACCTAGAACTTCTAGGTTTGAATTAACAGGATCCCATAGTTGGTTGACTAAGACGAGTAATGAGTCCTCTATTCCCACATTGGCCATGTTCACCTCCATGAATTACAGATATCCTGCTCAGGTTTGTGCACATCCCAAGTGCATGTGACCACCTACAATACACCCTGGGGGACTTGGTACTTTGACAATTTCTTGGGCTCAGGATGCAGCTGCATAAACATACAATTCCTCCTCACAGCCAAGCAACCCTGGAGCTTGGGTTCTGGGCCCAGCAGAGAGAGCCTCGCCCTGCAGTAATCCTACAGCCCTTTACTCTGCTTCCTTTCTCTTCAGAGAAGAGCTGATCTGGCTCCATCCTGAACAAATGTCCTCTGCCCTCCTATCCTCTTCTGTCCATGGCAAATTGGTTTTCTGTCTATAGTCTCAGAGATTGTTCTCCTCTGCCCTAGACTATCCTGTGTCCAGCCTCAAGTCCACCCTAGGTCTAGCCACATCAGGATTTTCTCAGGGATTTTTTTGTGGGCTATCACCTCAATCCCTGGTCTCTATCAGGCAGGGTTTTGGAGTGTAGGCTCTGGATGTCCACACCAAAACCCTTACCAGATGCAATTCCAGCCCAGTTTCTCAAATCACTAGCTCCCTACCTTCGGATTCCCTGGCTCAGGAGTGAGTATTGTGCACTGTGACCTCCCAGGCTGCCAGGCTAGTTTTTACAAAAGCAAAATTCCACAAGGCAGTCAGACACTGAACGTAGAACATTGCATGGCTGATCTTTCTTCTCACTAATGGCTTTGCCCCAGTTCCTGTTTTTCCATGCCCAGGTCTAGCTTGATGCAGAAAGGATCAAGGGAGAGGTCCAGCATAGGAATGCATGAAGGGATCTTCACTAGCTATGGCACCTGCTACATTCTCCTTAAGACTCTGTAGCCAGGCCCCTTAGGTAAAAATCTCCAGTCCCCCTGGACCCTCATAGAGACAGAGGCTCTCCAGTAGGGATGGGCACCTTCTACAGGAGCAGATTAGAAATACTGGAGTGGGCAGAATGAGGGACCCTGTCTCTGCAGGAGCAGCCCTGACTTCTCCCCACTCAGGGAGGACTGGATAAGCAAGCTATGCATTCTGCTAGTCACTAAGTTTAAGTCAGAGTCAATTGAGCCCACTTAGGCTGAGAGCTCAGAGGTTCTGTTTAGTAAGTACCAGGAACCTCAACCATCATCCAGAATACCACAGAGGAGAGGTAAGGCCTGTTAGTAATAAGAAGTTAGGCACCCATATCTTCAAGGCATTGTGCACCTCCTTTCCAGTGGTCAGTGTTCTGGACACATGGTGTCCATCCACCCCTGAAACAGTGCCCCTCCTCACCTTTAAAGTAGATGTAGTTCACCAGCACCATTACTGTACTCTCATCCAGGTCTGAGATCAGTTCCTTGATCTTCCCCTGGGTCTGTTTGCTCACATAGTCATTGATGTTCTTTTTGGCCTCATGAGGCTGCTGGAAGTCAGCTGTGGAGGCCTCAGCCTGGTACAGTGCCCTTGCCTTCTCCTTGAACTCTGCCAGGATCTGCAGGCGCTTTTCAACAAACAACATGCTGCCTATGCTGATATTCACCTGGTCTCCTGGCTGGCTGAGCATGTGGAGGAGGTGCCCAAAGCC
>CABHPP010038322.1:0-11530 GCA_902168425.1 Peromyscus attwateri | reverse complement strand
CCCCCCCCCCCGCCCCCTCTGCTGTTGCTCTTTACTGAATATGTGTTATTTCCTTCTAATTTCCCTGATTTTTAAGTATGCCTCAGCATTCAGTCTGCAGCAGTTCCCTACGGAAACTTATTGAGTATAAAAACCATTTGTTTGTTGTTGCCTTCTAGATTTGTATCAGCAACTTGGACTTCTCCTCGGAATACTAGGCTTCTCCATCAAGTTGCCGGTTCAATGTCTCTAACTGAAAACTTCTAAAAAAGAATTCCTGGTTTATATCTCATACAGCAATCCTAATCCTCTTGTAGTCCTTTGACTCAGATATTACCTATGGCTTTCCAAATGCTCACACGGGAAACCTTAAGTGAGACTTAGCTGTGTCTTATCCTTGGCATTCACACAAGCCATCCACCACCATATGACATTTTCCTTACCCTCAGAATAAAAATGTCCAAATCCTCCTCCCTGCTGCCACCGCATCTTCATTGTTCAGCCACTCTCTCTCCCCTCGATGATCACAATAGCTTCCTAAGTGGCATTCCTACTTCCCTTTTGCTCTTGATGGCCTACTCTCTCAACACAGTAGCCAGAGTAATACTTCATAAATGCTGTCAGATTACCTCACAGCCTAACGCTGCTCACTCAGAGAAAAGGCAGAAGTGTGCACAAAGGCTCACTGCACTTTATGTGAGATGTGCTCTTTTCCTCTCTTCTCTGACATGCTTCCTGCCACCCTTTCTACAGAAGCCGTAGTGGCTATTCAAGCAATCTGTGCCTCAAGAGTTTCTGTAGAGTTAACCTGTATGTGTTGGCATCGATTTCCCCAAGGTAGGCTACCATTGTCTTCCAGTCTCACAGTCAGTGTGAGCTTGTTAGTAAGGTCTTCCCTGACTTCCCACTGTTGTCCCTCATCTGCTCAACCTTCCCCTCACCCTGCTTTGTAATAGCTTCCCAGGACAGTTATCACAGAGCACACTGTACATTTACCTATTTGCTTATTGACAAAACTTTTGCAAGAATGTAGGTGCCATTACAACAGACACAAGTTTGCATTCCTCCATGCTCCAAGCACCAAGAGCAGTACCTGACCTGCAGGAGAAGTTCCAAACATTAGCTTGAAGGAAATAATGATTCTAAAGTTCATCAGGACCTTCTGTGTTCTCTTGTCACATGGAACTACCCTCAGTTCCAGTGAGTTCCACATTTTTTCTTTATTTTTGAGATTATAATACCATTAGGACATCTCTTTTCTCTTTCCTTTCTCCAAGCCCTCCCACATACTCCTCCTTGTTCACTTTCAAATTCACAGCCTATTTCTTATTAATCCTTATTACAGGAATACACACACACACACACACACACACACACACACACACACACACATACACATACATACATACATACATACATACATACATACCTAAATATACCCTCCTAAGTCTGTATAATGTTATATGTATGTATATTTTTAGGGCTGATCATTTGGTATTGGATAACCAGTTCGTGTGCTAGTCCCTGGAAAAGATTATTTCACCCATTCTCAGCATTCCTTAGTTGTATATAGTTTTTTTTTTTTTTTTTTTTGGTATGTGTGTGTGTGTATGTGTGGGTAGGTGAGGCCTTCTCGGTTTTCTTATATCCACTTTGGCATATCTATTAGTGTCCTCTTTGTTGGCCAGGGCTATTGAAGAGACTCTCAAAACATACAGTCTATTGCTATGGCCCTTGGTTCCCCAAAAGATAATAGGTAAGTCCCTAATTGCTGAAGACACCATGCATTTCATAAACAGGGCCCAGACTCCTGAGCTGGAACTGACCCCAAACCTCCTCCCTGAGGTTTTACAGAATATTTGATCACACTGTGAACCCTGAGATTGCATTATTTACTGGAAAAACCTGCTTCTAGCTGTGGTGTGGCTCAGCCTTTGCAGACACCTTTAATCCAAGAGCTTTCTGCTTGAACATTGTAATCAGAATCAAGTAAAATCAACTATAGGTCAAGAAGTGGAGCAAGCAACCAGTTGACAGGAAAAAAAAACATAGAAAGAGGAAATCAGGTGGATGGAGAGTTGCACAGGCAGTAGATGAGAGGGACATCCAGTTGGAGGAGTTTTTGTTTAAGATGGCATAGGAGAAATCTCTCTTTCTAGGACAATGGCAGAGGAGGAAGTAACTGGGTGCTTTCTCTGCCTCTCTGAGCTAGCAGGTTTTTACTCCAGCATCTGGCTCCTGCATTTTTATTGATAAAATACAATGATAGAGACTTAGTTAAAAACAACACTGAGGAGTAGCTTTTGTGGTAACAGAAGGAGCCATGCAAGCTCCCAAAGGAGGGAGATAACCAACAGTCCTATCCAGCTATGATGCCCATAAACCACATCAACAACCATCATGACCCAACAACCCTAAGGGTGCAGTAGTGGCACACATATCTTGTTAGTAACCAACCACTCTCTAATTGAACTTAAGTCTGACTCAAAAGAGGGAGATCATGCCTGGTACTAGAAACATAGCCAACTACCCAGGGATAGAGAAGTCATCGACTTTGGAGGAGAACCACCAATTTACTAAACCAACATACTCCCTAACAATAACTTAAATATTTGTCCTTATGTCCATAGATATGTGCAGTCTTCACCCCTCACCAAGGAAACTTCTCTTTGCAGAAGAGGGGAACCATTACAGAAAACCAAAATCAATCAGAATGCAGAATTGTGGAACCCAGGTCCAGTGGTGACATCTACAAAACACTTCTGCACCCAAGACTTAGAGAGCACTGCAGAAGAATGGGGAAAACAGGCTGTTCATTTTCAAATTTTGTGGATTCCACATGCATTTTCTGCAGTTGAAACATGTCTTCTATCTCCTTCTCAATGAGTGGGCAAGCTGGAAATGTCTTTGCTATCTTACAAATGTCTCTATCATGTTCTGCTTCTCTCAGCTCTTTTGCACTCCTAAAGCAGTCCATAGGAATACATCTCTTGGCAGTTAGGTTCAGGAGTTATTTAGTTCCTATGTCCACAAGACTGTATACACAAGCTTTAACTCTCTCCCAAAGACCAGAGAACAGCACTGAACCACATCTACTTTGTCAACTCCCTTTTCTGACATCAATAAAGTTAATAATTTAGGCATTCATAAATGCTAAAACATCTAATTGCATTTTATTGCAATTACTTTATTCATTGTACTTCTCAAGATCAATATAAGAAACACGTCTTATTTGTCCTAAGATGGCAAAATTTTAATGTGTAGAATAAATGGAAACTATCGATATATAATAACTAATACTTACTGGAAGCTCATTAGTATCCTGCTGTTTTACATGGGTTTCCCCCATTTAAGCCTCTTAATGATATTAGGTAGAAACTACTAACTCTCTTTGCATTTACAGAATCTGAGATTGACAAGTAAATAAATTTGCCAGGGATCATGCAGTGGCAAATGGCAGGGTTCTTGACCTCAGCCATCTGGTTTATGATATTAACAAGCCTTAGAAGGGTCCCCACATGTTTAACACGCTAAAGTTGGTGGGACCTGGGAGAATGGAACCAATAAATGAGACAGACTAAATTCTCATGCAATATCCAGCTTTATGTAGAGCACCAGGCAATTTATGCTCTGAGAGTTCAAAACCTCACCAGAGTAAAGTGTACGATCACAAAGACAAGATGAATAAGGCGAAAATACATTTTTCCATAGAGCCATATGAATAGCAACAGCTGAAGTCAACTCACTCCTATCTGCTACACCTGGGAGGAGCACGAAAACACATTCCAAAGAAAAATTCTGAGGTCACAAGACTCTTGTCTTGTTTTCTTAGAGTTTTCTCACAAACACAAGAATGGCACAACTCCATTCTTGGACTGTGTTCCATCAACCAAAAAGGAAAGCCTGCCTAGGATGGGTACAGACCAGAACTACCTGAGATGCTGTTAAATTGAAGCCTTTGTTGTCACCCTCAGATACTCTCTTTTGCACCTCCAGGATGGAGCCCAGTTCACTGTCTAGGTGCAGCAAGCTTGAAGCAGCACATCAATTAGGGTGACTAGATGGAACTTAGGAAGAGATGATCAGAAAGGTCCCAGCAGAGGTAAAGTAGAAAACCCATAGAAAGAGTTCATGTCCCTAGGATGATGGGAACAAAGTAAGTGAGCGGTTGTGATGTGGCAAGAAAAGACAGAGTCTGGATGCCTTTTTTAAGGTCAAAGGCAATAAGGTCAGAGGTCAAGGGAGCCCTGATATAATCAATATAAATCAATCTTCTCAGGCATGAGGCAAAACAGACAAAGGAAGAGAAATACTGGTCTGCAGGACTTGAAACATTACCCATATTGAGTATTTGGAAGAAATACTGGTCCAGGAATTGCATAGAAGGTACTTCAAAAGCATCCAAAGATGTCTTTCAAATGTATCCACCATCTTCAGCTCTGAAATGGAGTGTTATTGTTTTGGGGTGAAATCCTCCCGACAGGATCATGTGTTGAGCTCTTGTTAATCAGCTTATGAAGATGTTTTGGGAGGTTTTAGAACCTTTAGAGGTAAGGCCTGGCTCTTGGGCAAGGGGCTCCCTGGGATACAGATATTAAAGATTATATCTTGACCTTACTTCCCACTTAGCTCTGGGCTCCTGAACCCCTGAGATAAAGCAAGTCACCCAACATTTCCAGTGCCGTGGAACAGCTATCTACCTTGCTTTCCTTGCCATAATTGGCTGTCTCCTGAAGCTGTGAACCAGACAGAATAATTCCATCCCCAAGCCACTTCTTGTCAAGTACTTGGTCACAACAATGAGGAGAGTAACGGATAATTCATAGAATCAGCTGATTTCTTAGCTCTGCCCAAACGTGATATGTCACCACACAAAGAAACTAGATCCTCCTGTAATTCTAACAATTGTACAGCAGCCTGTTCACCACACTCCTGTCTAGAAAAATAAGACCTTGGGATTCACTGAGAACACTTTATCCGCTCTTCTTTCCAAATAGTAAAACCTTAATCCTCGCCTACCCTCTTAATTTATCTGAGATCCTTTCCATTTTCTGGCATTTGCATAGTCAAGACCACGGCTGGCCTGAGTCCACATTGTCCCTGTGTGGGTCACTGCAGCAACCTAATAACTGGCTGCTGTGCCTCTAGTAAGAGAACACATTACTCTTCTGAGTTGTCAAAGCATTTTGATCAGCATGTAAATTTATCACATTTCTCAAAATTAATGCCTCACGGCATCTCCCTACAGCACACAGGTAAAGTACACACACACACACACACACACACACACACACACACACACACTCACACACACACTGTGAATACAATATGCATCCTTATTTCTTGCTTTCATTTCTAGGATATTTTGCAGAGAGAGAATGCTATTAATATTTACCATGGATCAAGCTTTTATTAATTTTAATACTTTAGTTTTCTCTCCTTTATTCCTCTATCCCTAGCATGAAGACTAAATATTATACCAAATCTCTCTTGCCATTGGAATTTTTTCTATTCCTAATCATCAATTTATATTCTAACTTTCTTCAGACTTTTCGTTTATCCAGCCATTTGCTAGCCATCTCAGACCTCCTCATATAGCTGTTTGCAAGTGGTTTAGCAGAGAAACATGCGTAAGTCTAACAGGCATCATTGTCTCCAGTGCGAACAGGCATGCAGTGTCCAACCCATACAACTGCCAATTTTCCAGATAATTTTTAGTTGTATTGTTTATATAATATAAATTCTTTCATAAATTTATACCTCATATGTACTTACTTATCTTCTGAGGTACAATGGAAGGTCCTTATAGATCAGTTCTTTCCAGGATATGTAGTGGTCACAAAAGAATGTTTCTGAATTCACCAATTCTTATGCATTGAAGTTTAGGATTAAAAGAAGAAACACCAATACATATCAAAAAACCATTATATGCCAGGCATTATCCTATATAGTGTACTTTTAATACCCTATCCTCACATTAATATCACTTAAAATAAATCATATGTCAGAAGAAACAAATGAATACGGCTTCACCTAAATTACTAATACAATAATGTAAGCAACTGTAAATGTCATCCTTTACCTGTGATCCATTTTTCTACAGACCAATACTGTCTCTTGTATATCGAAAAAATGTGCATAAATATAAATACATTTTGTAAACTGGATCACAATTTTTATTTCAATTGTATGGTTCTTTTGTATTTTAACAATGGGCCTTGAAACGCTTGTCATAGTATAACATGAATTATGAAGGTTTGTCACTTATATCTGCATAAGTCTATTGAATGGACATACCACAGTTTGTTTAGCTACTCCCTTACCAGTGGACATTAGTTTATTTCCAATTTTCACCCTAATTATTATGTCAGAATTTAAGTTTTCTACTACTGAAAACTGTTCCTATTTTTTCTCTACAACAAAATACATTGACATAAGAATTCTTACGTATAAGTAATGGAATTTGATGGCAATGGTCAAGCTGCCATGGGAGGTGGAGGCACCACCCTTCTTTTTGAGCACCCCTGAATAGACATTTGAATGTATCTGAAGTTGAGATACGTCTTACACTTGCTCCACAGGCTTACTGTAATGGTGTTTCCTTGACTCTCAGATAAGCTGAATTAAATGATGTATCTTCAGTTGATGAGTTCTTAGTTTAAACAGAAAGGAACTATTGCTACAGTTTTCTTCATCCCTGTAAAACTGGCATAATAATAGCAGGGGCTTCAGTGGTTTGTTTAAAGTTAATCCTTATATGCGTAAAAAAAAAAGGAATTCTTATGTATATACAACTGCATAATTGAAGGCAGAATTACTGGGTTAAAAGGCATATATATGTATGTATGTATATATATATATATATATATATATATATATATAGTAATGCCAAAATGAATTAAACACAAGATTTTATCAAAAACATTCTCATTAACAGCAACTGTAAGTGACCACTGTTTGAAGTACTTGTCAGTACCAGGTATTGTAATGATTTTTAAAAAAAATTTCAGATCTTATGCAAAGGAACCTCACTTTGAAAATGAATTTATTTAGTTAGCAATGAAGTTAAACGCATTAATATCTTGTCACATTAAATTTATTCTTTGAACAGCCTATTCCTTTATCCTATTCATCTATTTATTGGTTTGTTTAAGGGGTTTATTGTAACTATTTTTTTGCCAAAATTCTCATAAATAAGAAATAAAAGTAAATTCAGTATCTGCTATTTAGACTACAAGTATTTTCTTCCATGTTGTCCTCCATGTTTAACTTTGTTCATGTGACCTTTTGTATGAAGCTATTAATTCTACAATAATTAAGAAGCTTTTTTTCCTACAGAAATGCAATGCTTTGTTTTAGTATATTACATTATTGCCCATATGATATTCATTTATATGTGGCATAAATTAAGGTATTTATATTCTCTCTATCTCAGCTCAAATGTCCTTATCTCTATTTTGCAAGTGAGAAGGTTAAAACTCAGGAAAGTGAAGGCACTTACTCCGTACTGCAAAGGTGGAGAGTGGTTTAGCGAAGCTGATAAACCTACTGACACTTTCGAACTACCACGTCCAACCTCTCGAGAGTAATGCATGATCCATTCCACATTAGATCATTATTATACTCAGTACAAACAGCCTAGAAATGTCACTCAAATCAGCGGCACTGCTTTAGCTGTGTGAGCAGCCCTGGCATTGCCAGTCATAGATAGATACACCTGCCACGATCAGCTCTGTGTGTTCTCAGAGGTGAAACACAAGTCCAGGAATAGAATTCCATTATTATTCAGAATCAACTCGCTGCCATCACAAAAATAAGGATGTCTCAAATTGACATGTTCTCCAATGACAGTTCTAAGTTCTGTTGTCTGTCCCAGAGCTTGACTGACAATAGTCATAGAAGAAGAAGAATAGGGTTGACTTCTACCCAAGACCAGAGGCTGAACTATTCTGGCTCCAACTTCAGCCAGCAGTAGATACTACACTATACTTGGAGAGAACATTTTGGTATTTATTCATCTCTTCTATCTAGTGATAGCCTCAATGGAGACTTTGGGGTATCTTTTCAGTTATAATGCTTTTGTTTTTAAACTGGGAATTTTCTTCCCATACTAGAAGCACAGAATCACAGGATCCTAGAAAAGGGCTGACAGCTAACTTATTTGTACCATGGGTGACTTCCTAAGGCTGGTCCAGTCACCCACACTAGATCAACCATATTACCTCTTTCCCAGATTTACGAATGAGAATGAGGAGGGGTCGTTGTCTCACAACAAGGCTAAAACTAGACCAGATAAACTTAAAAGCTATGGGTAGTCATTTGTTGCTTCATGTACTAGGAAATTGAAACCTACTGCAGGGAAGAACATGGAAACATAGAGCAATGGATGCACAGAAGAATAGGGAATAGCTGGAGACCGCACAGGATTTAGGTTTCCGATAACATTATTTTGAGTGTCATGTAGTCATTCAATAATGTTTATGGGGTGCCAGACTCTAGTTCATTGACTGAGGAGTGTAAAAGGCTACTAAATCCTTAAAAACAAGTTCTACATTTGTGCTTAAGCTAGCAGCAGGGCTTTCTATTTCTTACAGTCAGAGACATAATGACTAACAAAGATCCACAAATGAAAGAATACCCTATCTGAGGGATGTTATACCCTTTCAGTTGATTCGGATGCTGGCTCTATTTCACAGGAAATCAATCTATGCTACTGAATCATCATTCATTTTACATATATCTCCCATCACCTGAAGGTGACCCCAAATTCTTCCATTGTGATGATTCTCAACCACCATGATACAGGTCCCCAGTGTACTGTGACCAGTGATGAGGTCTGTCATTAGTAATTTTTAATTATAATAAAACATTAAAGTTGTCTAGTGCTTTATGGTTATTTTTCCTCTGCAGATTCAAGGTCATCTGTAATAATGGCAGCCCCGTTTGCATTTCTATCCATTTTCTTAATGGAGAGGAACCTGATAGAGCCAGCAAGCAGGAATCACACAAAACTCTGAGTGTGTGTGAGTTGTGTGTACACAGCTATGTGTTGTCTTTGTGGGAAAAAAAATCTTACGTCTTGCTCAGGAAGATGAGAATTTAAGGATTTTGGAGACTGTCTTTTATAGAATTCCAAATATAATAAACTATGGCTGCTGCTGCAGATAATGCATCAAGGAATCTTTCTCCTCCTTAAATGTCCACCATTATAGTGTGGCCCATAAAATGTGTCCATGAATGTCCCAGGCCTTTGCCTTTGAGAAGTTTTATATCAAACTGAAATAGACGCAAAGATGAGCTAAAAACCAAGCGTTGAGGTCAAACAAAGGAGAGAACAGATCTGGGAACATTGATTTCTTTGGCTGCATTCCCTTCTGACGGGAAACAGTCCTTTGTAAAGCAACAGGACCCTGGTGGGGCAATGGCTGGCCCAAGGGTGGGCATGTGACCTCCTGAGTACAGCCAACTGGGACTATTTTTGAGAAGCTAAATTGATGCCAGGGAGATAACAAGATTTCCTTTCATCTCTGCTGGCAGAAATGAGTAAAACTAGACCTACAGGAATCCACCTTTGCAGAGAATGAAGCTAGGCTTGGAAAATCCCGTGGACGAGTATGTTTAGGGTGCTACTTCACGAGATCCTTATGACACAGGATGTGTCATTCAGTCTGCCTTTCTGATGAGCCCAGTCCTCTGAGTTTAAGCCTCTGTCCAAGGACATATAGTTGCCAAAGAGAGGAGTGGAGATTTCAATCCATCTTTGTAGACTTATGGCTCATTCTCCTCCCAGAAAGCACAAATATTTTACAGGACTCTGTGGCCGGTCTGTCCATGAGATCTTGACTGAGTGTTTAGGCACAGGGAAACTTATATTCCAGATTTTTAAAGCATACTAGTCCATGAGCATTTGGGGTTTTGTAGGACATATAGTATCTGTCAAGGCTACTTAAATCTACCATGGTAGGAGAAAGAATATGCATGGCTATGTGTCTGTAAAACTTTTATTTAGAAAGCAGATGGCATAAAGAATCAGGGTTTAGCTTTGTGGCACTAGATTGTTGTACTAAGATGCTCTCACTTTCCATCCAGCCAGATTTAAATTCCATATGGATAAAACTCCATTTATTAAAAATACTAAGTCACCCATGATGAAATGCATAATCATTTCATTAAACGGCAAGTAAAATACACATACAAATAAATCAGGGTAATAAATGAGTTAACTGTAGGCGATTCTGAGTATTATTTGTTTTTGAAGAGGATATTATGCAAAATATTTCATGGAAAGAAACCAAAGTTGAGATGAGCAGATCTTAGAGGGTGGACATATGCTCTCTGCAAAGGGTGGTCCATTTTACTTCCGTGCAAGGATGGAAGAACTACTAGGCCAGTGAAAAATGGGTATCTAGGCTGCATGGAAAATAAATAAGTTCAGGCAACAGCAGGATAAGAAATTCAAATAGCAAGACAAGAGTGCCCAAAATATACTCTAGGGTGTTTAAAGATGACTGGATATTTTCACTCTCCGAGGGAAAACACACACATACATTCCCATTCATTTCACATTCTTTAAAAAACAATTAAATCATTTTATGAATAATTAAATGATTTTGGAACACATTTAAATACCCATAGTGAACAATATTTACCACAAACATGAAATACTTAGAATATTGTACTAAATAATATAATCTTAGAGAGTGAGAGACTTTTGAGCACTCAGTCTTAAATGGGATATTTTCATGAAACCCTTCCCCTCAAGGATTAGAGATCTATGTGGAAAAGTGGGCTGGGAGATTGTAAGAGCCAGAGGTGATATTTCAAGGAAATGGTGTCTTCCAGACACAACAGGACTGATGCACATGTGAACTCACAGAGACTGTGACAGCATGCACAGGGCCTGCACAGGTTCAAGTCAGATGGGATCCCAGAACGGAGAGGAAGAAGTAGACATAGGGTGCAACCTTTAACCAAGAAGTTATTTGCAATTTATACCTGAGAGCAAAGGAAATACATCAGTTTTCTGCCATTTGTAGTCAGAGTTTTCCTGTGTTCTGCCTGGCCCACAGTCAGGACAAATCTCTCTCACCCCCCAGTCCCAAGTAAACACACATAGGCTTATATTAATTAAAACTGTATGGCCATTAGCTCAGGCTAACTACTGACTAGCTCTTACACTTAAACTCAGCCCATTTATGTTAATCTATATGTTGTCACATTTTCCGTGGCTTTATTTGTGTGCCATTACATGCTGCTCCCTGGACAGTGGGCTGGTATCTCCTGACTCAGCCTTTCTCTTCCCGGAATTCTCCTTGTCTGCTTATCCCACCTATACTTCCTGTCTGGCTACTGGCCAATCAGCAGTTTATTAAACCAGTGTACAAAAGCATTATCCCACAGCAGTTTTCTCCAATGGAGTGTCACTGAGTATATCAACCACACTTTAGGGCAGGCCCCATGTACAAGAGTAGCTTATCAACACAAAATAGATCTCATGTTCTTTTGTGTTCTTTTAGATAGGGGCTTTGGTTTCATTTTTTTTTTTTTTTTT
>CABHPP010038315.1:0-25145 GCA_902168425.1 Peromyscus attwateri | reverse complement strand
GGTTTTTCGAGACAGGGTTTCTCTGTGTAGCTTTGCGCCTTTCCTGGAACTCGCTTGGGAGACCAGGCTGGCCTCGAACTCACAGAGATCCGCCTGCCTCTGCCTCCCGAGTGCTGGGATTAAAGGCATGCGCCACCACCGCCCGGCTCTATTACTACTTTTGAGTTAAAATAATACCCATTCAGAATAAAAGTTTGATTCCAGAGCCAGCCTGTCTTGATCTGAAGTCCAGAATTCAGCACTCATCACTGTCCTCCAGTTTTGGGGTTGACCTGGGGACTGTAGAAAACAGAAGGGGCATCTAGTTCTAAAGGACCAGATGATTTTACTGGCAGACTGCAGGACAGAAATGGCAAGGGACCAGCAGTTGGCAGATAGCTCTGCAGGGATACCAGAGCCAAGTAGCAGCTGTCACTATCATGTAGTGGTCAAGTTCATTTTCCAAAACTCCAAGTTTTCCTTAGCAACAGAATATAAATAATCCTCTTGGCTAATATTAGAGTCTGATAGTGACTGTCTTGCCTGCCTTTTCTCTTCTTATGTTTCCCTGATAGATTTTCCCTCCCCTAGCTGGCCCTGAATTGTATATCCCTCCCTCCCTCCTTCCTTCCTCCCTTCCTTCCTTCCTCCCTCCTTCCTCCCTTCCTCCCTTTTTCCTTCCTTCTTTCCTTCCTCCCTCTTTGCCCCTCCCTTCCTTCTTTCCTCCCTCCTTCCTTCTTCCCTCCCTCCCTCCTTCCACTCTCCTTCCCTCCCTGCCTTCCTCCTTCCTTCCTTCCCTCCCTCCCTCCCTCCCTCCCTCCCTTCCTTTCTTCTCCTCCACCTTCTCCTTTTTTTGGCTGTAAATAGTTTGCTTCCCCAAGAGGCTAAAATTGCTTGTCCCTCCAAATAGCCCACGTTATATTCAACTCTGCTCTGCTTCTCAGGGTACGACCCATACTGGCTGAGTCATATACCCTCTTGTCATCTTCTTGAATCCTTTGAAGTCTCTTTAAGCTAGGTAGTTATTCCAGTTAACATGAAGCTGTCGGCAGATTAATGTGACATCATCTTTGGAATATTAGAAACTTAAAACAAATAATCATTTTTTTTAAAGATTTATTTATTTATTATGTATACATCATGTATCCCTGCAGGCCAGAAGAGGGCACCAGATCTCATTACAGATGGTTGTGAGCCACCATGTGGTTGCTGGGAATTGAACTCAGAACCTCTGGAAGAGCAGACCGTGCTCTTAACCTCTGAGCCATCTCTCCAGACCACAAATAATCATTTTTAAAACACTTAAAACTGTCTAAGCTATAGCATTTCTCATTTAAAGAAGAGATTTTACAGAGTCTCCTAATCTCTTTCCATTTTTGCTCTAAAATGTTTTCCTTATCTGAAAGTCTATAGCAAAGTTGAACCTACTTTTTAATTTATTGATACAATCTTTCCTTGTATGAATATTCAACAAGAAAAAAACAAAGTGTACATGGCAGTAAGCAAATTGTATTCTGAAAATAAAATACCATCAACAGCATCCCAGGCCACCCGGACATTTTCTGAGAAAGGAAGGGTCAAAATCAGGTGTAGTGTAGCACTAAGAAGGCTGAAGCAGGAGGATTAGCACAACCTTTGGGCCAGCCTGTGCCTGCCTCAAAATCCATCTCAAAAAATCCAAAACTAATAAATGAGAGAAAAGAGGGACAGGCAGCGGTGGTGCACACCTTTAATCCCAGCACTCGGGAGGCAGAGGTAGGTGGATCTCTAAATTCAAGGCCAGCCTGGGCTACAGAGTGAGATCCAGGACAGCCAGAGCTACACAGAGAAACCCTGTCTCAAAAAGCAACAAACACAAAAAAGAAAGAAAGGGGGGAGGAAGGATTAATAGGTTTTCTGCCCCCCCCCATCATAATAGGTTTCTCCACCGATACAGTAAGCCAGATCAAGCCAAACTGAAAAATTTAACAACAGCTTTATTTAAGCAAAGCAACTGGTGGTGTTCTCCAGTCCCAGAGATCAAGCCCGAAGAAGCCCTTTGTGCCTGAACTGAAGCAGGGAGATTATATAGATTGTAGGCAAGGGGGTGATGACGTGTCCACCACAAGCTGGGTCTGTGCCCGAGTATGGCCAAAAGCTGAGCACTTTAGGCAGGGACTAGGATGACTGGCAACTTCAGGGGAGGAAGCTGCCATAGCCTCCAAGAATGTGGAATTGCGCTTTTTGGTGACTTCTCTTTGTTTGGAGACTCTCTGAGTAGGCGGGGTTTGGAGAGAGAGAGAGAGAGAGAGAGAGAGAGAGAGAGAGAGAGAGAGAGGAAGGAATGGGGCTTTCTGGATCATTCAGGGGCAAGGATCAATCAGTATGACAACTTTCATTGTCTTGTTTTAAGAAATGATCCCAGCCACCCCCATCTTCAGTAACTGTCATCCTGATCAGCTATCAGCCCAACACTCACCAACAAATCAGTAAGGTGTCACTCTGGAAGATTCTTGTTTTTAAAATAGAATTTAAGATTATGCCCTAGGAGCCATGGGCCCCAGTCCTGAGGTGGCAGAAAAATGAGCTGTACTGCACCAGGCTGAAGACTGTGTAAACAGAATGGTCCACAGCATCGCACTGCACCTCCCTGTGGTTTTTCTTTTTTCTTTTCTTTTCTTTTCTTTTCAGATTAGTCTGCCTTATGTTAAAAGACGCAGTCTCACTATGTGGCCCAGGCTGGCCCTAAGCTCATTGTCTTCATTGTCTCCCAGTTTCCTGTGTGTTAGGTTTGCAGATGGACCCTCTACACTCAGCTTGAATGTGTCTGCTTTGAAATGGTTGTAACAGTGTATTGCTACCCAAGGAACTACAGAACAGTGCAAGGCTGGACAGCACTGGGAAGTTCCAATTCAGAGTACTGTTTGAATATTTACTATGTGATTTGGGGTAAAGCAGGTTCCCTTCCTGACCTGTGCCTTGTATGTAAAGAGGGCTTGGAATACCTTTTTTGTAAGTTTGTTTTGAGGATTAGAAATAATTTATGGAAAACAGGTATTTTACAAACTGTAAAATAATTTACTTGACAGTATTCATGTTGTTAAACTGTTTTTAAAAAAATGTCTTTTATTAAGGTCTGTACCTACTTCGCTAGAGCTGATGCATTTGGAAATAAGATCTACCCAAAAGTGTTGTTGGTTTCTTTTATTCTTTTGGGGGGCCCACCACCCAGCTCCCAAATAAATCACACATGGAGACTTATTCTTAATTATGAGTGTCTGACCTTAGCTCAGGTGGTTTCTTGCCAGCTTTTCTTTTTGGCTTTGGTGTTTTCTTTTACTGACAAATCTATTTCCTCTATGGTATCTTCAGTGCCAGAGATTCTCTCTTCCATCTCTTGCATTCTGTTGGTTGTGCTCGCATCTGTAGTTCCTGTTTGTTTACTCAGATTTCCCATTTCCAGCATTCCTTCAGCTTGTGTCTTCTTTATTGTCTCTATTTCAGTTTTCAAATCTTTAACTGTTCCCTTCATCTGTTTAATTGATTTTTCTCAGCTTTCTTTAAGAGATTTATTGATTTCTTCCAATTTTTTGTTTGTCTTTTCCTCACTTTCTTTAAGGGAATTTTTCATTTCCTCTTTAAAGGTCTCTAGCATCTTCATGAAGTTATTTTTAAAGTCACTTACTTCTGCTTCTTCTACGTTGTGACATTCAGGTCTTACTGTTGTAGAAGGGCTAGGTTCTGGTGATGCTGTATTGCTCTTTATGCTGTTGTATGTATTTTTGGTCTGGCGTCTACCCATCTCTTCCTCCAGTAGGTGCAAGAGGTGCCTGTGTCTGAGTGAGCTGCTATTGGTCCAATCTGTGCTCTCTGTGTCTGTGTCTCAGGGGGCCACTCTGGGTCCAGTCTTAGCTCTTGGTCTAATTGGAGCTGACGGATTGCATATCTCAGGGAGCTGCTCTTGGTCCAATCCAAGCTAGCTGATTATGTGTCTCAGGGAGCTGCTCTTGGTCTTATCAGGGCTCTTGGTCCAATCAGAGCTGGCGGATTCTGTGTCTCAGGAGGCCTCTTGGTCCAATGAGAGCTGGCGGATTCCATGTCTCAGGAAACCCCTGGGGTTGCAGGGATGGGTATTGGGTAGGGCGTGGGTCTTGTAGATTGCAGAGTCCCATGGGGGGTTTAGCTGGGGGGCCTGCCCGCAGGAGTCTTCCCTGCTTTGCTAGCTTTTCTTAACTCACATTATCCCGTCCACCTTTTGCCTCTGGCCTTTTTCCGGTCTCTATTTTTGTATACCTTCCTTTCTTACTCCATGGCTTGTTGTGTAGCTGGGTGGCAGGCCCCTGATGTCCTCCTCCTTCTCTCCCTCCTAGATCTCTTCTCTCCCAGATTTCTCTTTCTATTAACTCTTTCTGCCTGCCAACCCCACTTATCCTTTCTCCTGCCTTGCTATTGGCCATGCAGCTCTTTATTAGACCATGAGGTGTTTTAGACAGGCACAGTAACACAGCTTCACAGAGTTAAACAAATGCAACATAACAAAAGTAACACACCTTAGAATAATATTCTCCAACAAAAAAAGTCTAAATGGTGCTACTATTTTAGATTTCAGCTTGCTTATTTCATTTAATCTTTAAACCCTGCATGCTGTAGGAATCCTGTATCTCAGGATGTTGAGACTGTGCTTTTAATGTGGGCTCACTTATCTGTGTCTAACCTCTTTGTCTGTTATAGGCATAACTTAGAGTTATGGTGATTCCAAACTACCACAATAAAATGAATGCCACAGTAAAAAAAAAAAAAAAGTACTGTAATAAAGCAATTTTTTTGGTTTCCCATTGCATATAAACACAGTGTTTACTGTCTTTTATAGTCAATTTTGCCATAGCAATGCCTAAAAATACAATATGTGTAACCTTAATTTAAAAATGCTTTATTGGGCTGACAAGATGACTCAGCACATATAAAGGCACTTGCCACCAAGCCTGATGACCTGAGCTCCATCCCCAGAACCCATGTGATAAAAGGAAAGAACTGACTCCCCCAAATTTTCCTCTGACTTCCATACATGCCCTGTGGCATTCCCCCTACCCCTGAAAATAAATAAATGTAATTTTAAAGGTTTTTTAAACATATTGCTAAATAATACAGCTTTAGCAAGCTGTTATATTTTTGCTAGTGAGGCTGTTTTATGTGTATGAGTGTTTGCCCACATGTCTGTGTGTGCACCATGTGCATGCCTGGTGCCCACGGAAGCTGAGAGAGAATGTCTGATCCCTTAGAATTGCAGTTACACAGATGGTTGTGAGAGGTTGTGAACTGAACCCAGGTCCTATGCAAGAACAGTCAGTGCTCTTAATCACTGAGCCGCCTCTCCAGCCTTTAATTCTAGTTCTCTTCTATGGATGATGCCACATCTGGAAGTACTGCCTCCTCTGAAAACTTGAACCCCAAAGAGTGATCCATGGGTAGAAGTCAACCTCTTCCCAAGTCCAGTTAATCCTTTCGTCACCAATGTTTTTAGTGGTATCTCCAGTCCAGACTCCTTTCTGGAAGATTTTCACTTTGGATTCCTCCCACACATCTGGGGAGGAATCACTGTCTGTGTCATCCTTGGTCTTAGAAAATCCATTTCTTAGCTAATGAGACCTATCCGTCGAGAATCCCTGTGACCCCTGGGCTGCAGAGTAGATGCCATGTCAGTAGAGGTGAAAGACTAATCTCCTCATGCGTCTCCACCCTCCTCCGGGTGACTACGTGCAGTGTCAATGAGCAGCAATATTTTGGAAGGAATCTTTTTTTCCCCCACCCCTGAGCAGTCGTTCTCAACAGCAGGCTTGGAACATTTCTGTAACCATGTTATAAATAGATGTGATGTCATCCAGGCTTTGTTGTTTCATGTAGAAGGTACACGCAAGTGGACTGAATGGGATTCTTAGGTACCCTAGGAAATCCACAGTAGTGAGTGAGCACTGGACTCCACTTGAAGTCACCCCTTGCACTGACTGGGTGTGAGAGTGTTTGGAGTCAGATGCTAACTTTCCCCTGCC
This sequence comes from Peromyscus attwateri, assembly GCA_902168425.1. Lineage (NCBI taxonomy): Eukaryota > Metazoa > Chordata > Mammalia > Rodentia > Cricetidae > Peromyscus > Peromyscus attwateri. The sequence goes on along the minus strand of CABHPP010038315.1, from coordinate 19,140 downwards.
TCTCCGAAGTTCCCAGCAGACACCTCACTTGGAAAGGCTGTCTGCCGCATTGGCAGTCTTGCTTGGTGCAGCTGGAAACGTGCACCAGCTTCTCCCTCAGCTCTTGCTCTTTCACCTGCACTCCTGTGTTGTGGGGATGGCTTCTCTCCTGAGCTCTTCCTCAGCCCCTGCCAGCTTCAGCCACTGTCGCTACAGCTCGCTCACCTCAGCCTCAGGAACTGAGAGAGCTGGGCCCTTGCCTTGCCTTAGGCTTTGACTGGGGAACGCTGTGACTGGTTTTATCTTCTCTTTAGATACTTCCTCCGTGATAACAAGCCCGTTTCCCTTTCCTACCATTTGTGTGTATGCTGGAGTAGCACTTTATTTCCTTCAAGTTTTTGTTATGGACTTTCATTCACATGTGGGCACAAGAGATGGAGCAGGTTTTCTTAGCTGTTGATATGATTTCCTCATTGGACAGTTATTTCTATCTTTCGATTTGAAATGAAAGATTTTTAACTCCTTTCACTTGAACACTTAGAAACCACTATAGTTACTAATTGGCCTAATTTCAATATTCTTACAGCTCAGAGAATACCACCATCTGTAGTGGCATAAAAGTGTACATAGAGCGCGCGCACACACACACACACACATATGTATGTATGTGTATATATGTGTGTGTGTGTGTGTGTGTGTGTGTGTGTATAATCTTTTTAAAAAAGCAACAACAGATGGGAAATAAGCACATATAGGCGGGAAAATTGCAGCATTAGATGTTCTGGAAGTAAGGTTGCCACAAACATTCTATTTGTAAACATAGTATCTATAGATACAATAAAATGAAGCATAGCAAACAAGTGACCCAGATTTATAGGGTCACACATTGCCCTGGTGTATTTCTAGATACTAGGGGACATTTTTTATCATGGCAGCAAAGTGAGTGACAGCCTTACCCAGGACCCTTCTTATGCTCTTTCTCCAGGAAGAGCATCCTAGAAACTCAGCACTTGGGTACTTACTGGAGACAACAGACTAGTGATCTGAGTGTGATGATGTCAGGAACTGACATTTGTAGGGTACCTCCTTACTCAGGAACACTCTGTTTTTATTTTTGAGGAAGATGAAAATGCTTTCAGATTGGTTATGGGAATGTCTGCATAACTGAATGTACTGAAAACAGCTGAACAGTATACTTCATGTACAAATGAACCCTGAAATCTGTAAAGCTGTTTAAAAACATTAGTGTTGTTTAGCTCCAGTGAACAGTTCTGGGAAGGGAGCCTGGATGGTGTCTGCTAAGAGTAAATATGATGAGACTTGAGTCTTAAATTAAATGTCTATTATCTTTTGCCATTTTGTTGCTAAATATTGCTATCAGAACATGATTGCACTTTTCTAGAAACAAGGACATTTTTCATGTAATACCTTAACACACCACGTAATGGTTCAGGAGTAGAGACTTATAAAATTCCTCCTCCTCCTCCTCCTCCTCCTCCTCCTCTTCCTCTTGACTACACACTTGTTTAAAAGACAAGACTCTATTCACCAGCATAGCAGAAAGCTCTTGTGACAGTATCCCAGTTGCTCAGCCACTTAAGATGGGGCACACTCACCTAACACCTGCCACTCAGAGCTTGTATCAGCCATGTTTTCAGAGTTAATTGCCTTCTGATGAAGTAGTTTTGTTTTGTTTTTGTTTTTTAGACCTATATTAGTAACATGTAGGAGGGGCCGAGATGTTGTGCCTTGACTTTTTTCTCATCTACCGGTTCATTTTCCATGTTCCTCACCATGGTCTGTTTACTGAGAAATGACAAGGAGAAGAGTGGCCACCTGTCTGTTGAAAATTGGGCTTCTGGTAAAGCCCTTTGCACAGGTGTGTGGCAAGGTGTGTCTGTTGTAGCCCCCCTGGCATGCTTTGGCCACACAGGTGAATCCTTGCCATTCTTCTGTGGAAATCAGAGGCACAAGAAGTTGCCCGTGTGTTCCAAGAATTGAGTCAAACCCCTGCCATGGGTTACTAGCATTCTCATTCTGGCCACTTAGGGCTGCTCAAGATAGCTGAGGGTAAGACATCAGTGCTGTGGTAGAATGGCAGAATCAGCGCACACAATTGCTGTGACAGTTGACATCTTAGATTCATGCTTTCAATTGTTATGACAGTTAACATTTTAGATACATAATACATGCTGTCGTGCTGCTCTTCCTCTTCCTTGTAGTTCTTTGGAAAGTTAACTTGGTTGTTTTAATGGTGTGATTGGAAAAGGAGGAAATGCAGGTGGTAAGAATAAGATGCAGGTGTTTAAGATTACCGGCTTAGAATGCACATTTCTTCACATTTGTAATTAATTTGAACAGGCATAAATATGTAAGGAACAACCCAAGACTCAAGGTAGTACAAGCTAATTAAAAATTTCAAGATCCAGGAAAGCTCTTATCTTTTAAAGATGAAATTAATATTGTGTCTGTTATTCTTAAGTTGGATGCTAATGATACACAGGTATTGGTTGTATTGTTTATCTTCTTTATTTGTCTTAAATATTACATAATATAATTTTAACTAAACGAAAATCACTGTCCGAGTATTAGGACAATTACCGAGAGAAACTGGGTAGATTGCGATTCAGCTTACCTTTAAGCAAAATAAAGACACTAATGATTTGAGGTCTGTATAAATAAGGCTGTTGACCTATTACTAGATATGAACTTGCTTATAACCATAGCTGGATCCATAATTAATCTTAAATGAAAATATTTTTTTTCTATATGTAAGACAAAAAAATTTCTAATTAATCTTTATGCTCAGAGGACCAGTTTCTGGACCAAATTGAAAATGATGCAGAGCTGGGCCATTTTAAAGCACTGCTGATTGATTATTTAGTTCTGCAAAGAAATTACTCTTTAGTCTCTTTTCCATTTTTACTTGTGTTTGTTTGGTTATTAAAATGGAGTCCTACCATGTACACCAAACTGGCCAAAAAATAGTGATCCTCCTGCCTCAACCCCAAGTGCATACCACTGTACCCAGCCTTCATCAGATTCTTTAAATCTACTTATCTAGAACTTTTCTCCCAGTCATTGTTATCCCCTCCTTCTCTTCCACCTAGAGTTTGTGTCTCTGCTTAGAGTATTACTTTGCTCACATGACATTTCCTTCCTAATTGTCTATACAGAGCCTCCTCCATCTCACATTTTTTAACTAGCAATGACCTGTTCATGCCATAAGAACTCCTTCATCTTATTTATTTATTTATGGCTTTCCATGGTTTTTATTATATTTTTATTATTTAAAATCACTTTTACCCCTTACCAGCTGTAACACTCAGGAAAGTTACCCTGCACCCCACTTGGGCAGCACAGCAGAGCTAACCCTATTGATAGGGTACTGGTGAACCGGCCCAAGAATGTGAGTGTGGGAGATCTCGCCCTGTCCCTCATCTGCCATATTGTGGTATGGGCAGGGGAGAGATGTCTGCTCCCCCACACCTGTGGCGGGTGGGAGAGCTGGCCCTGAGGTCATAAGAGCAGGAGAGCTGTTCCTGCCCCTCACCAGCTGCAGCACTCGGAGATTGGACCCTTCACCTTGCCTGGGCAACACAGTAGAGCTGGCCCTGATGGTCCAGGTGTGGGAATGCCAACCCTGAGGGCGTGAAAGCAGGAGAAATGGCCCCACCCCTTGCTCATTGCTGGGGCAGTGTTGGAGAGCTCATCCTGGTGATGAGGATGGGGGAGAACTGGAGGGCTGACCAACCCTGCCACTACCCAGGCCTGGAACCAGGGTTATATGTTGGCCCACCTGAACATCCACCCCATCTATGATCAGTGGGAGCACATAAAGGGGCAAGTCCTGCAGACCCAAAGCTGCAGGATCTCCACAACACAGGGCAACAGCAGGATATCCAAGAGGAGTCAAGTGAGAACCCAGCATCGATAATGTAGCAGAAACCAGAGGCCTCAAACCAGACCAGTGACTCTGCAATGAACATTTGCAAGTAAAGACAAGTGGATAAAAGGGTTTACTGTGGGACTCGCTGTATCACACTGCAGCTTCCAAGATGAGATTTTTCTTTTTTCTCTTTTTTCTTAAATTTTATTTTATTGAGGGGGGGTGTTGCAATGGCAGAGGGTGGATACAAAGGGAAATGAATGGGATCAAGATGATTGATATGAAAGACACAAAAAATAAAAAGAAATTTTAAAAAATTAAAAAATAATTTTTAAATTTACATATATTTTGATTATGTTTTTCCCCTCTCCCTAGTCCTTCCATCCCTTCTCCCTCTCAACCCACTCAACTTTTAAGTTCTTTCTCAAAAAACAAACAATAACCCAACACAACAACAAAACCAAGAAAACAAAACCATACCTAAAGAAATAAAAAATGCTAGACTGTAACCAAATAAAAGCACACACACAAAACTATGGAGTCCATTTATGTTGGTCAACTACTCCTGAATATGAGGCCTGTTCTGGAGTGGTTGATATACACAGTGTCACTCTATTGAAGAAAACTGACTTTTCCTCTCCCAGCAGGTGTAAGTGACAGGTCAGTTGTTAACCTTGACCCTAGTGGCTAGGTTTTCATTCATTCATTCTTAAAAAATAAAATAAGGGAATAAAAAAAACTACACATTGAAACAAGATAAACCAACAAAAGGGAAGGAGCCCAAGAGAAGGCTGAGACCCACTCGTTCGCACACTCAGGAATCCTATAAAAAACGCTGAACTGGAAGCTGTAATATAGAGGCCGAGGACCTGGTGCAGACCCATGCAGGCCCTGTGTTTGCTGCTTCAGTCTCCGTGAGCTCATATGAGCTCTGCTCAGTTGATGGAGAGGGCCTTGTTCCCTGGTGTGCTCCATCCCCTCTGGCTCTTGTACTCTTTCTACCTCCGCTTCTTTGGGGTTCCCTGAGCTCTGAAGAGAGGGAATGTGATGAAGAGATCTCATTAGGGCTGAGTGTTCTAAGGCATTTCACTCTGTGCACAATGTCTGGCTCTGGGTCTCTATTTGTTCCCTTCTGCTTCAGGAAGAAACTTCCCTGATGATGGCTGAACAAGGTACTGATCTATGAATATAGCAGAATATCATCAGTAGTCATTTTATCACTACAGTTTTTTTTTTTTGTAGACTATTATTATTTGGTTTTACCCTTGGTTCCTGGGCTATCTAGTTTCAAGTTCTTGATCATCCAAGCAGTGTTGGGTATAGGTTCCAACTCGTAGAGTGTCTTACACTGTGCAGAAGCTTTTCAGTTTCATGAGGTCCCATTTATTAGTTGTTGATCATGGTGCCTGTGCTAATGGTGTTCTATTCAGAAAGTCTTTTCCTGTGCCAACGAGAACTCCTCCATTTTAAATCTAGTGCTGACTGCTTTGCTCCTTAGCTCCAGGCTGAAGCCAGAATTCTCTCCAGTGTTCTTTGCTATCACAGTTCTTAGGACTGATTTGACCAGTTAAATGATATGCTGTTGCTTTTTGTCACTGCATTGTGAACTTGTGGACTGTTGCTTTTTATAGAGTTTTCTTCATATCACAGAGCCTAATACATAGATGTTAGATCAATGGGGTTTTTGTTGCTGTTTTTTTAATAAAATTGTAGTAATCTTTTCTGCCCTTAAGGTGGCAGCAGAGGAATGTCAGTGGATCTACTTGGATGCATGACCTCAGGGATTCTAGTTTGTGTTTGGATCAATTTTCCGATGAGCACATCTTCTCTACTCCATTTTAAGTGTTGTAATATAGGGAATGCAGGTAGCTTCTAGCACACAAAAGGCCCTTGTGGATTTCCAGTACGTCCTCAGAGGACAGCAACAGGCACAGGGTAAAAAGCTCCCTGGATTGTAAGTAGGATGCATACTTTACCTTTCTAAAAGCAGTTGATGCCTTCACAGGCAAGCTGTGTAACCTCTCCAGTCTGGGCTTCACCACTGGCTAACGAGCGGAGTTAGTGATTATATAGATAGTATAAGATGCCAAAATTATGGGATCCTAAGTTATCAGTGACTGTCTAATGAACATCTATGTGCGTGGTGCTGTGCTAAGATCTATAGGTATAGCAGGAAAGGGATATGCCATACCTTGTACTCTCACTATTGGGGATCTCTAATATACTCATTACCTCCTTTAGTTCAACAGTGTGTTCCAGCAAATATATTAGGATTTCAGAAAAAAAGCAAGGTCAATGATGGAGGATAGTATAGCTAGAATAGGCTTCATGGAGGGGGATTTTGAGTCATTTTGAAATGATTAAGTAGATTTAAAAAATTAATGTTTTGAAAGTTTCTTATATGCCCAGACCCCCCCCCCTCCCCGCAGTACATGTAAGAATTAAAGCTCAGATAGATTAAAGAACTTTTGAGTGATCAAAATTAGTAATGAAAAAGCAAGGATTTAAAACCAGGTCTTTAGGACTCCACTGCCGTTCTTTGACTTAGAAGCACCACACAAAGGCATCTAAGAGGTTAAGCTTAGCTGGACTATTCCATACCATGAGCTTGACACTACGAGCTTGATGAGCAGATCGATCTCTTGATGTCTTTAAAGGGACCATAATACTTCAAGGAAGTGAGTATTGGGGAGCTGTCACTTCTGAAGACACAGCAAATGGAAACTTCCTCTCTTCTCTCAAATCTGATGGGAAGTGAAGGGCTTCTGAGAATCAAAAGAGAAGTTGCCCTGTACAGTACTGGGCGAGGATGCTGGCTATAAGAATTTTATCTTTGGCAGAGTCCTGGAGCATTGGGTGACATTTCTGTTTAAGAAGTATTTACAAATAGGCCTTGCTGACAGCAGTGACCTGGACTCTTCTCCAAACAACACCCTTTCTTCCTCGGGTCTTAAGATAACTCTGGGTAATATATTTACCTACCTCTCTGATTTATTTCCTCTTAGGAAATCTCTCTCTTCTAACCTGAGGTGGGTAAGACGGAGAGTGTGATTCACAGTCCCCATGTACTGGTGCTGAAAATGGTCCACTGATCACTGACATGTAAATAAAATGGAGGGACGCCTCAAGGATCCTTCAGGAACCACATTCCATTATAGTGAAACCAATTGTGTTTAAAACAACTCTTAGCACACACAAGTCATAAATAATGGGAAGCAAAACCACAAGTTCAGTTGCTCTCTGACAGAAGTGTACTCTGCACAGATGTGACTTGTCCTTGGAGACACACTTCTTTCCCATCTTAGGACTCACCTCGGGCCCCACACTGCGTTCTGATGTTACCAAGCTCACCCTTTTTAGCTGTCAGTCTTGAAAAAGCCCTCTAATTTCACTTTATCCACTTCCTAGCTTCTTACTCACTCTTCAGCCTACTACAATAGAAATTCTGCTCCACCTGCCAGCCCAGTGACATTGCTCTGGCAAAGGCCATGTCCTTAACAATTTAATTCCATGGTCATCTCTTCTTTTACCTTGAACTCTCGACAGCACTTTATGAAATTCACTGCTGTTTTTAAAAGTCGTCGTGACCTCTCATACCATTCTTTCCTGGCTCCCTTTGCCATTCTGAAGTTCCTTCTTTGTGTCTTTTCAGTTCCTGTTTCTTCTGTAACATGCAAGCATCTTCCCGGGGTCTCCCTCTTTAACAGATCTGCTCCAGTTGCTTCAGCTGTCAGTGAGAGTTCTGCCCTGGATCTCTTGGTGCTCTTCATTACACATGCAAGGTGTAGGGAAATGTCCGACTTACTAGGCACACCACAGGAGTAATCATCTGTGGCCATTGTTTCTTTCCCCTCTGCCTTCCCCCTTAGTTCTCCATCTGTTTCAAGTATCATTACAGGTGTTTCTCTTAGGGTTCTCAGGTCCCCTAAAGAACAAGGGTAGCAGCAAACCAGACTAAACCATTTATCCCTCTGGCCTTTAAAACAGAGAAAGTCTCTTCTTATGTATTTTTTTTTAAATGTTATCCTGCATATGTGCTACCAAATTGAGAAATTCAGAGATCAAACTAGAAGAGTTTGCTGACAGAGAACCAAAGCAAACACTTGCCAGAAGCCTTTTCCATCTTAGCTCTCTTACCCTGTGAGCAAGTCCTCGCTTTCTCCTTCTGTCTGGGGATGTTGCCGAGTGGTGGAGTACCTGCTTGGCGTGTACAAGGCCCTGAATTTGATGCCCAAACCAAAAATCCTTCCATTCTCCCCTCTCTTCCATCTGTAGTGCTCTCTTGTTAACTCCAGCCCTTAAGTCTGTGTTCTGCAGATATGGCCAGGTCACTAACTTCTGCTTCAAATCAGAAACTGTGCCCTGTGAAATGCCCCCACCCCTTCCCCCCCCCTTTTTTTAATATTAATTTTAAATGCCGAATGTCATTTATTGAAGCGGGGAGGAGGTCTTAAATACAGGCTTACAGCACAATGGGAGGACCCCGGAGGGCAGAAGTTTGCTACTGATGTTTTACAATCTTGCTTCTAATCTGTTAACGCCCATTATTCAGGGTACCAGGCAAGGAACTTCCCTTAAGCATTCAGGAAGGTGGAACCTGGCAGGGAATTAGCATAGGGAGAATATCAAGGTCAAGGTCCGCAAGCAAGCCCTTCCCCTTTTTTTAAGGAAGCCTCTTACTCCTTAGGTCCTGATCATTGCTCTCCTGTGTTGTTTCATTCCTTGGCCCCTCAAATAATATAAAGTTTTTCTCTCCAGAAGAGAGAGAAAGGCAGTTTTCTCTTAAATCCTGATTATCACTGTGTACATCTCCCCATAGATCCTGCTCAAGATCAGGCCTTCTTCATTTTTTTATATATGGTGTCCAGAGTAGATAAAACAAAAGGTAAGGTAGGAAAATGTCTGGAAAGAATGAAAAAGAGAATGAATGAACCCACACACTACCAGATGAACTAAGAAGTAGTAAGTTACCAAATGAACAGGAATTTCTACATAATAAGGCACATAACTGCACTAACCCAGATTCCATGTTTCACGCAGAACCTCAACTCCTTTCGCTAATTGTTTGGAGTACCCATTACAGAGTAGACACAATGCTGTCTCCTAATGTTGTAATGACAGAACAGTGCCCGCATTCTTAGGACTTTAGAGGGGTGGTTAGCATTGGATGGACGAAGCACAAGGAGTCTCCATTCACTAGACTTCAGCTTACTGTTGAAGTCTACAACAGTGGCATTTGGCATGTGATTACCAAGTATAGTCCATAAAGCTTTAGATGTAAAACACAAACCCTATTGTGTATGTTAAGTCTCAAACCCAGAACAATCTGGCCAACTGAGGTGCCTATTAATATAGCAAAATGGACTCTGGCCACCAGTCTCCCTCAGCCCCTGCCTGTTACTGAGTCCTCCTGGCTGGCATACCTCACCTATACAGGGACTGGGCTGGACAGCCTTCCCCCAGCTGCTCTTCCCTATGTAACCTCAGCCACTTTGGCTACCAGTCTTTTTGGCCTCTTGGCCACCACTGATGGTTCGTTCTCACTCTCCAGGCCTCTTGGCTCCTGGCTCTTCCTTCTCCCTACCCCTTCTCCTCACATGGCCCATCCAGTCTGCCGGTCATGTTCACCGTGGACTCTTCCAGATGCCTCTGCCTCTCCCGGCGCTCTCCCTTATATCCATAATAAAAAATTTCGAACCCTTAGGAGGAGGAATCGTGTCCTCCTTTTATTCTTTTTTTCATTCAGTGTATATTTTATTACTCGAAATGGTCCTTTGTAGATTAAAGGTCAGTTGTTTCTTTCTTGTCAAGACAGACTCTCATTCTACCACAGGCTAGTTTTGAACTTGTGACAAGACTTTTGCCTCAGTCCTCTCTTGTGCCCCTAGGGCTGAGATTACATGTATGAGCCACTACATTTAGCTTAATTATAAGTTTTTCAAACCTAAAATCTTTTAACCATTGGCTTATAAAACGTTCCAGAGTGACCTTATTTTACTAAAACAATCCATATTCTCACCACCAGCAAGATCATTGCCGACATCTATACATGTTCTATTTATGTCATGATATGTATGGGTTTTTCCTTGTAAAATTATTAAACATCTTAAGTGTGCAACCTCTGTCAAGGTCATTTCCCAGCATCCTGCTCTATCTGCCTCAGTTCTTTTCAAATAAAGCATTGAGAACGTGGTTGAAGTACTCGTGAATCTCTCTCTTCCCTGGCATCCCTTGACCCCCACCCTCACAGCAGCCCGCTTCTGAGTGTGGTATTTGTCATTCCCAAGCTTTCATTGCTGCTGTTCCTACTTCATCGCTTAAACACATACACAGTGCTTTTTACATAGTTTGTATTTTATACATGTTGAATCATTCCTGACATTCTGAAAGTTTCTATTTTCCCTCAACATTGGTTTTCCCACTTTAAATGTTTATTCTAGTTCATTACATGATTATACCATGACCCATTGTTTTCTATGTTAATGGACATTGAAGTGCTTTCTCTCTCTCATGATACTAATGATAATGCTGCTGTGCATACCCTTGTTCATATTCCTTGTATAAATATGCAAGAGTTTCTCATGGGTAGTTCTTCCTAAATGGGAATTCTGAGTCTAAATGGCGAGTGCATATTTCTGTCTTATTTACAACTGGGTTGTATTTGAAACATTCTGTTAGGTTTTTCATTTTCTTGCCAATCAAAGAAAGATAAAGTAGCTTCGCTCTGTTGTAAGCTGGCATTTTCTAGCTGCTAGTGAAACACTTGGCCGTTTGTTTACAGGCTTTTCTGGTTTGCTGTTTCTTTAACTTTCTTGAATGTGTATTTAGTGATTTGACATTGTTTTTGTTGTTCTTGTTTTAGTTGATGAAGTTCAGGTGTTTTCTGCTGTGTGCATCTGTATGCTTTTTAGTTTATCTGGCAATGCTTATGTAAATTTTATCATATAGATACTTAATAATTTTTCTGTCATCCTTCCCATTAAGATTTGAGTTGCCAGGCAGTGGTGGCGCACGCCTTTAATCCCTGCCCTTGGGTGGCAGAAGAAGGTAGATCTCTGTGAGTTCAAGGCCAGCCTAGTCTACAAAGTGAGTTCCAGGACAGCCAGGGCTACACAGAGAAACCCTGTCTTGAAAAACAAAAAACAAAAACAAAACAAAACAAAACAAAACAAAATTTGATTTATTCCTATGTGTATAGAATTTGTTGGCTTTCTTATTTTAAACAGTAAACCAGTGATGGTATCCTGCTCTGTTCTGCATTCAGTGATAAATGTTGGAGACAGTTGGTCAGGTCTCGATGGTATAGCCTGTGGGTATACAGTAGAGCAGCATGCACTGGCCTTGTTGGCCCATGAATCTGTCATTCTTGGCATCACTAACACCTGCTGTGACCAGTGAACTAATTGTAAAGTGACCTACATAAGTAGAGCACTGTCATTTGTGAAAGTGGCTTTGGCTCTGAACACTGGCATGTTTTTTATTGAGCAAATGTTCAGAAGGAGGAGAACTCAAGATTATACTCTGCTGATTGAAGGTAGGTCACAAACGCAGTCATGTTGGCCGTGTACAGAAAAAAGAGTTCTCTGAGCTCTAGGTTAGAGCGGTAGGACTTGGAGGCTAGAATTAGGTCTCCGCAGAGTTTCTCTGTGAATGGCCAGGTAGTAAACATTTTAGACTTCGAAGGACATGTGGTTTCTGTTGTGTCTGCTCAGTGTCTGCGGTGCAGTGTGGCAGCCATGGGTTCATAGCCTTGCCTTGATGCTCATCAGTGACTGCTTGAACACTGTAGGGGGACACATGGCTTAAAGATTTATCTTTTGATCCTTTACTCCAAGAATGCCCTATAGTCAAGGGCTGAAGATTCCACACTGTTGACATTTAGGGCCAGATAATTCTTCCTTCCCCATGGAATGGGACATGCAAAATTGTCCCTGATAGTACCAGTCTAGAAGATTTGGCAATGCCCCCTCCTTTGTTCTCTCTCTATCTGTCTTTCTTTCTCTTTTTGGTTACTGGAGTGATAGTGAGGGTTCCTTGCTTGAACTTCAGCTCTGATATCAGACTGAATAAGAGTCCACAATGGTACATAATCCCTGGAATGCAGTTATACTAAACTGTGAAATCAGATCATACCTTAATATATAGCATATGCTAGTGTGCTGGTCAGTTATTTGCCCCATTGACACAAACCTAGACAATACCTGGGAAAAGGGAATCCCATCAGATAGGCCTGTAGACGTGTCGAGGGGCATTTTCCTGATTGCTAAATGATGGATGAGGGCCTGTCCCACTGAAGACAATGCCACCCCAGGGCAGGTGGTCCTGGGTGGTCTAAGAAAGGTGGATGTATGAAGGCCTGGGAGCAAGCCAGTAAGCACCATCCCTCATAGCCTCTGCTACAGTGCCTGCTTCCAGGTTCGTGCCTTGAGTCCCCTCTGGCTTCCCTAGGCGGCAGACTGTAACCTGTAAGCTAAATAAACCCTTCTTTCCCCCCAAAGTTGCTTTTGGTTGGTGTTTATCACAACAGCAGAAAGCAGACTCAGATGTGGAAATCTTCCTGATCTTGTAGCTTCTCGGCCTGAGAAGTGCTTACAGTCTCCCTGTCCAGGTTTAACCCCTTTATGCAGAGTTGAACTTGTCTTTGCGTTCCTGTCATGTGCTCTCTTTTATCTGTCTCTTTTCCTCCCTGGTATGTGCCAGCTGGCTGGGCCCAGGCCTCCAGTGAGGCAGTATTTACAGCTCACTTGGGTGGATGCCGCATCTAGGGTAGCCCAAGGGCAGATGAAATGGCATCCAGAATAGGAATGCTGCACCTCTCTGCTCTGTCTTCTTTCAAATAAGGAAGAATTCCTCTCCCTCTCCCTCTGTCAAATGACAAGGAGTATTGATTGGTTTGGTACAGTATATAAAATATGCATATAATGGAATGGTATTTTGGGAACTATTAGCAGCATTGGCTTGCTGAGCCCCAAGATTTTGCCCTCCGCCCCCCTTCCTTTCCCTCCTTCCTAGTAACAGCTTCTTAGCAAATTACAAGCTCTGCCTCTGGCTTGCTGGGTAGCAGTGGCAGAGCAAGCTTTCTCCAGTTTCCAAGGGAGACGGATGCTGAGACTGCAGTGTTTCCCAGCAGCCACTTACCTTTCTTGCTGTTCATCTCCATGCATGTTTTGACCTTCATTCTGCTATGCAGGCCTGCACAAGGAGGTAACAGTCTGTTTTCTTGGAGTTCTCTGTGTTGAGGGGGGCAAAGGGAAAGCAGGGTGGTATGGGTAAAGGCATTTGGAGACAGCAGAGTATCAATATTGAAATTAGAAAAAAGTGGGCTCTGGGGTACTCTGTTCTGTGAGTGTCTTCCTGTTTGCTGTACCCATAAACACCCTGAAGGTGGGAGCCCCAGCATTAGCTCATAAAACTGGAAATTACTGCATATAAAAGCATAAGGTTATAGTAATATTGTCTGTGGGAAGCACAGAAGAAAAACAGGAACTTGGAGAAGAAAATGTAATCAATTGCTCTCAAACACTCTATGTTCATGAATTCTGTTAGGTGTGTGTTATACACATTTAAAGAGAGAGCTGAGAATATGCCTTTTCAGTATATTCTCAGGACTTCAGAGCTGTGCTTCCGAATGTCATAGTCAGTATTCCTGTCAGTATTTAAATTCAGTGACAAATAAGTTAAAGGTAATGTCCTCTGTTACACTAGCTGCATTTAAAATGTTCAGGAGTCACATGTGGCTACTGGCTCCTATGTTAGACTGGATATTGGACAGTCCCATTGTTATGCGAAGTTCCATTGAAGGAACTAAAGAAAGTGATCCATAGACTATGGAAAACTTAGTACAATCAACTGTCTATATCACGAGTTTTGAATCTGGATTCAACCAACTCTGGGTTGAAAATCTTCAGGAGGAAAAAATACATCTGTTCTTAGCAGATAATTTTCTCTTGCCATTCCTTGGCTAATATTGTATCACTACCAGTATCATAGCTTTTACATTGTATTGGGCAATGGAAGTAAGCTAGAGATGTTTTAAGGTATATATATGTAAAGAAGATATAACATATCTGCAAATGCTATATGCTTTTATGTAAGAGACTTGAGCACTCATGGCTTTGGTATGGGGAGGGGTACCGGAATAATTAGAGATGACTGTATTTGGCCAGACCAATGAATAGGCTTTTAGCAAGAAGATGTAAAGGCCTTTTGTCCACAGTCAGCATAAATATGGATTCACATAAATATGATTACAGATGACTGAAGTCTTGAAAAGCACTTTGCCTATGACTTTATTTTGTGACTGAGAATGCTAAGGTCCTAAGAGGCTGAAGGAGAACCCAGCAGTCTTTTCGGCCTCCCATTCTGTTCTGCGTCAGTTACACCTGACTGATTACAGAGCCAATTGCATCCTCCAAAGGAGAACCTAGTCCCTCAGGTTATTTCATTTTTATGGTTCGTTCACAGCAGCCTTATAACATTTGATGGCAACTTCTGCGAACGTAAAAGCCAGTCTGTTCAGTATGGCAAACTTTAGGGAGCGATCAGGATGCCAGAGGAAGGCCAGGGTAAGACACATCCATCTACTTACTCCTGCTGCTCGTAGAATTGGAGGGAGACATGCCTTGCTCCATTAATCCATATAGCTGGAATGTCGTCATGTTTTGGGAAAGAAACAAATGGTTTTCATTGTTGAATAAAGTAAGGCAAGTTCTGGGTGCAGGAGAGCATCGTGATAATGTCTTTTGGTGAATGATCTTGTGATCCTGACTATTTTAATGCTTTCAGGGGCCTTGATTGACTCATATGCAAGATAGGGATAATTTTATCATCTCTACCCAGAATCTTAGAACTAGATCAAATTTCAAAGTCCTTTAGGCATTAGTCTACTGAAAATAACTACTAAGCTGGGCGGTGCACACCTTTAATCCCAGCACTCAAGAGGCAGAGGTAGGCAGATCTCTGCATTCGAGGCCAGCCTGGTCTACAGAGTGAGTTCTAAGATAGTCAGAGCTGCACAGAGAAACCCTGTCTCAAACAAGAAGAAAGAAAAAGAAAATAGCTGCTATAGAAGTTAGACTTTATTATAAGGATTTTATGAAAAATTGTCTACCACCAAATAAGAAAAGAGAAAATTCCCTGGAAAACAGAATATTTGTTTTCAAAACAGAAAATATAAATAAACCTATTACAGAATTTGAATATTTTATTTAAAAGTTTCCTTCAAAGAACACTAACTCAGGTAACTTTTATTGGTGAACTTTTTACATTATATAACCCAAATCATACATACATCATTACAGAAAATAGATCAGGAGAAAATACTTCCAACACACATAACTTTAACTCACAAAGCTGGCTACTATACCACGAGAAGAGAAAATCAAAGTTCACATTCCTTTTATGACTGTGAGTGTAGAATTTTTGTTTGTTTGTTTTTGTTTTTTGAAACAGATTTCTCTGTGTAACAACCCTGGCTGTCCTGGAACTCACAATGTAAACCAGGCTGGCCTCAAACTCACAGAGATTTACCACCTCTGCCTCTCGAGTGCTGGGATTAAAGGTGTGTACTACCACTGCCCAGCTGAGTGAAGAAATCTTAAAGTACATAGTAGTAATACATTTTGGGCCTGGGGGGCGTGACTGAGCTGGTAAAATGTTTGCCATGTCAGCATAAGGTCCTGAGTTTAGATCCCCAGTACAAAAGCTGAGTAGAGCAGCATGACTGTAGTCCAGCACTGGGGAAGCAGAGATGCGTGGCTCCCAGGGGCTTGCTAGCCACCCAGTCTAGCTAAACCTGTGAGCTCTGGGTTCAGTGCAGAACTCTGTCTCAAACAAAGTAAAGTGGAGAGTGAGGAAGGAAGCCACTTGACGCTGACTTCTGGCTTCCACGCACACCTGGGAGTGCACACATATCCACACATTTATATATTGAGCTGAATGTGTGATTCAGCTGATAGAGTACTTGACTAGCATGTACACATAGGCACAAAAGCAAAAATAAAATATAAACACAAAACCTGGGTCCTTTGGTTTGAAACTTACAGAGTTTTCAATAAAAATCAATATGATTTTGCTATACACGCATGAGGACCTGAGTTAAGATCCCCAGCACTCACGTAAAAAGCTGTGTTGGCACGCAACTGTAATCTCGTCACTGGGGATGCAGGCAGAGGAGGTTTGCCACATCTTACTGGTCAGCCAGTCTAGCCAAATCAGTGAGCTCCAGTTTCAGTCAGACTTTGTTTCAAAAAATCATACAGATGGGCTAGGGAGATGACTCAGTGAGTGAAAGTGTTTACCACACAAGTGTGAGGACCTGTGCTCACACCCCCAGAACTCACAGAAACGCTGCATGTGTAGCAGCTCATCTGTCATCCAGGTGGTCCTGTGGGGAGATGGGAGGTGACAACCAATGGCCTGTTTCAAATAAGGTAAAGGTAAGGAATGATGTTCAGAGCTGTCCTCTAACCTCTGTCCATTGCTGTGGTATGTGTGCACAGTGAGATGTGCACTCCTGCATTTGTACACATTAATGTTCACCTGTGCGCCCACACACAGAACGATGAAGACACTTGATGTCAGTCTCTAATCTCCATGTGAACATGTGGACCCATGCATCAGTGCGTGCAAAACCTTAGCCTGATTTCTGTAAGAATAGAAAGTTTTAGTTGAATTTGATGAGTGGTGTCCAAAGAAATTTTACAGCCAACAACCCTTCTAGTGGTGGAGTACTGAGAGCAGGAATAGAGAATGGACACTTACTATCACCACCTCTCTTTAGCATGGCCTACAATTCTTGGTCAGAACAGTATGACGAGAAAAGAAAAGAAAAAGTGTAAGAACAGGCAAGGAAGAAAAATTATTCAATTCTCTTTTTTCAGATGGCACACTGCTGTGTGAGCGGTGACAGGTTTATAGCATTTACTGATGGCAGATAGCATCCTTGCCGTCTTGACCTTGAACAACACTTCTTTCCAGCATACGGGAATGAATCCCTGTGGTGTGTGCAGTGTCTTTCCGTTTCTGCAGTGCAGGCAGCAAAGGTGTTCCCTGCTGTTCCCTGTCTTCCCTAGGTCCTATCTGACTCCTGTACGGGATGAGGAGGCAGAGTCTTTACGGAAAGCGCGCTCCAGACAAGCTCGGCAGACGCGCCGGTCTACTCAGGTAAGCACTCCTCCCCGCACCGCAGTTCTGTCTCTCTGCCTGCCAGTGGAAGTGTGTGTGTGTTGGAAGTACGGCAGTGAGTGATTCCATTCCAGCCGCCTCATTAGCGTTGTCACCGTGTCTAAGGCCGTGCTGTATAGAATCAAATTTCCAGCTGTCTCTGCCCACCTCACCTCCCTTCCCCCAGCTTTGCTTATGAACTTTAAGAAGCCTCGTAGCCCTCCACACATGGAGAATCTCTAAGGAAGTTGATAGCAGTTTGAAAAAATGTTAAACATAGAGTTTCCATTTGACTCAGTACACACAGTCTACACTCTTAGATAAATACATAAAAACATATTCTCACATCAAAACCTGTATAGAGAATTATATAACAGAATTATTCAAAATAGCCAAAAAATAGAACCAACCCAGTAATGTACTCCATAATAAGCAGGACTATCCTGTTATAAGTATATGTTCATTAACCAGTGAATGAACAAAATATGCCATATCCATACAGTGAAATATTATTTGGAATTAAAAAGTGATGTTACAGGGGCTTCAGCAGTTAGCACTTGCGACTCTTGCAAAGGATCAGAGTTCAGTCCCCAGCACTCACATCAGGTGGCTCACAGCTGCTTCTACCCCCAGCCCCAGGGGATCCAGCAGCCTTGCCTGGCCTCCCTTGGGCACCTGCATACACTTACGTAAACAGACATACGCATAAATAAAAAAATTGAAGTAGTTACAGCTAACAACATGGATGAACTTGGAGAAAACATTCCAAGTGAAACAATCCAGGCACAAAGAGCCCACTTGTTATATGAGTCCATTGTGTAATATATCCAAAATGGCACATCCAGAGAGAGGGGAGGGAGGAATTGATTAATGCTCAGGGCAGCAGGAAGAAGAATGGGAAGAGACTCGTTAATGGGTGTGGTTTCTTTTGGGGGTGATGAAAATGTCCTGAAAGTAGATAACAGTGATAGTTGAAAGCTCAGAGTATTCTAGAAACCATAAGATGGCACATATTAAAAAGCAGAATTTTATGATATATGAGTTGTATTTCAGTTACAAAAAAGGTCTTTTATGGGAGCATGAAAGCAGTTTAAGCTCACACTGTCTTGCAGAGATGGGAGTGGTAGATAGATGATGTTTGCCAAGCCAGGAAACCAGAAGATTAGTTAGGAACCTGTTCATAGTAGTCCCACCTGAAAATGTCAAGGGCATGACCTCAGGCTGTAATGGCCATGAGTGTGGAGGAAAGGCTATGAGTGTGGTATTGAAGGAGGCTGGGAAAGCCCATGTAGCAGAATGAAAAGGAACATCCAAAGAAATGAAAAGAAAACCAGAAAACAGCAGTGGCATTTGAAATGAACGAGAAATCAGTGTAAATCAGAAAGGAGGCACTCAGTAGTTTTATTTAGATGGTGCAGAAGTCAAGAAGGAAAGTTGATGACTGGGAACATTATACATAGCAGCAAAAAGATTGCTTCTGTCTTTCCCGACCCTCCTAGAGTGGGTCAGGTATTCTGCCTGTACTTTTGCTTGATGAGTGTGTGTCGGTTTTTCCCATAGAATCCATCTTCCATGAAGCCTAGGACTGTTTTTTTTATTCTCATCAATATACATTAGAAAAGTTACCCATTTCTCCATTTTTAAGTTTATAGTTCAGTGTTATTAATTCTCATCACCACTGTCCATGGAGCTCCAGAACATTCTTCATCTTTCCAAACTGAAACTCTGTATTCATTACGCAGTAATCACCCTATGTAAGCAAGCAGTATTCTGTTTTCCTTCTCTGTGAATTTGACTACTTGTGAATCTCACAGAAATGAAACCATATACCATGTGTCTCACTTGTTTGGCTTGTTTCTTGTAACATAATGCTAGGGTTCATTCACGTTGTCAAAATGGCATCATTTTATTTTTTAAGGCTATATTATAT
Organism: Peromyscus attwateri; assembly: GCA_902168425.1. Taxonomy (NCBI): domain Eukaryota; kingdom Metazoa; phylum Chordata; class Mammalia; order Rodentia; family Cricetidae; genus Peromyscus; species Peromyscus attwateri. The sequence continues at coordinate 178 of CABHPP010038315.1, read as the reverse complement.
GTCACAATTTGTATATCATCCACCTTTTAGTAGACACATGGCTACCATAATAATACCACTGTGCAAATGGCCGTCCACATGTCTCCAGACCCTGCTTTCACTCCTTTGAAGTATATGCATAGAAATATGTGCTGGCTTGTATGAGAATCCTTTTTTTTTTTTTTTTTTTTTTTTTTTT
>CABHPP010038314.1:0-11021 GCA_902168425.1 Peromyscus attwateri | reverse complement strand
ACACACACACACACACACACACACACACACACACACACAAAAAAAAACAAAAAAAAGAACAACAACAATGTAACAGGAATCAACAATCATTGGCCATTTCTATCTCTCATATATATAAATGGTCTCAATTATCCAATAAGAAGATACAAACTGCCAGGTGGTGGTGGTGGTGATGCATTCCTTTAATCACAGCACTCAGGAGGCACAGCCAGGTGGATCTCTGTGAGTTCGAGGCCAGCCTGGTCTACAGAGTGAGATCCAGGACAGGCACCAAAACTACACAGAGAAACCCTGTCTCAAAAAACCAAAAAAAAAAAAAAAGACACAAACTAACAGAATGCATGTGAAAACAGGGTCCATCTTCTGCTGCATATAGGAAACACACCTCAACATCAAGGATAGACATTACCTCAGGTAAAAGGTTAGAAAAAGATATTCCAAGCAAATGGACCTATGAAGCATGCTGGTGTACCCATTTTAATATCTATCAAAATATGCTACTATCCTTTCAGAAATATCCTCAAAGGCAGGCTAAAATACAGAACTGTATTTTATTCTTAGTTCTGGGAGTCTGTTTTCACAATGATAGTCTAGGTATATACTTTGCTATAAATATCAGATACTGCATTATAACTCATCTTTATATTTTACTTACATTTTATGATAAAAAATATACAGAACAAAAACAAAATGTATATCTAAAAAAAGTAGTTCAAGAGCCTTATAAGTTAAAAATAAAAATTTATTATTAATATATGTACTGTAATTGTTCTAAGTATATAATGACCAAACATTAAAATACACACTATCCAAAAAAAGATGCTTAGATTTTATGGGCAAAATGAGAAGCCAATGTGGTACACTTAATGTGACTCCACACCAGAAACAAATATTTCTACTTTTAATTAACACACAGAAATTGAACTCTTTTTCTTGAAAAATGTTTAAGTATCTACATAATGACATATAGAATAATGTGGTTAGAGAGGACAATAACAGCAAAATTACATCATAAGTAATAATTATAAAATAGCTTGATCCTGATAACATTGAGGATATCTGAGTATATTTTGCATGTACGTACACATGATCACCAAGACACCTGTACATGAGTATGCAAATAATAAAATCCAGGAGCAATCTGCCTGGTTATATACTGTCAAACTGATGGAAGTTATACTTGACTGCATTAAGTCCTAGGATTGCAGGCAAATCAACGTATGCTTAAAGCTTTAAAGGACAGTCAAGATCATCTGAGCCAAGATCATCACTTAGACCAACGGGTAAGTTACCTGACAAATAAATGAAAGTAATTTTTAAAAATGAGGGCTAAGGAGTTGCTTCAGCCAGGAAAGGCAATTGCAACAAAGGATAAAGACCTAGTTTGATCCATAGGACCCAAACGTTAGAAAGAAACAAATTACCTATAGTTGTCCTCTAGCTTCTACAAAAGCACTGTGGAATCTGTGTGTGTGCAAACAATAGAACATTGAGCATATGTGTTTACATTTACAAGACAAAAAGTGTACTTTTGTTCTTTCATTACCCTAATGATCAGGACACTTTCTGGTACCCTGTACACACTGCTCTTAACTATGTCTGCTCCACTAATTTACACGTATTCATTGCTACTAACTCTCTTACTTTAAATGGCTCTTCCGAATTTTACTCCCTCTCTTAGACTTCAATCGGACCAATTAAATTCCAACTTCAATTTGCCCTCTAGCTACAAAAAAAAATCAGTCATATTAATGAACTCCTAGACATAGTCACTTCTCATATTCCTAATGCTTATTTTTTTTCTTTTTATTGTGCATGTGTATTCACATGAAGGTGCATATGTGTGTAGAGGTGCAATGTTCAAGAGGGGGGCAGAGGACAACTTTGGGTGTCACCCTGAGATTTGCTTCAGAATTAAAGAGTAAAGTACCTAGAGCAGGTCCTACCCACATCCAAAGCTTCCCTGTTTTACACCTTTGAACAAAATCATCAAGCTTGGTAAAAAGTCAAACTCAAGAAAACACAAAAATACCAGGTGCTTTCATAACCAAATCTTCCACAAAGTCCTAGAAAGGAGGATCAAATTATTCAAAGAGAGAAATGTTAAATGATAAAGTAATTATGAGACTTTAGTTATTTATTTTTTTGCTTCTCATTTTATTTGTTTTTATTTTCAGATAGGGCCTCACTACATAGCCCTGGCTGGCGTCTTTGTCATGGTCTTTGTCCTGGTTGGCTTTTCCTCAACATGACACAAGTTAGAATTATTTGGGAAGAGCAACTTCAATTATAGCACATTTTCTTGATTAATGATTTATGAGAGAAGGAGAAGCCCACTGTAGAGCTGGTGGTACTGGGCAGGTGGTACTGCAGTATATAAGAAAACAAACAATTTTTTAGATGCTTATTTGTTTTCTAATGGGAGAGAGAGAGAGAGAGAGAGAGAGAGAGAGAGAGAGAGAGAGAGAGGGAGAAGGGGTGTGGACTTGGATGGGAGGGGAAGATCTAAGAGGATAAGGGGAAATCACAATCAAAATATAATGTATGAATATCTATTTTCAATTAAAAATAAGAAAAGAAAAAAGAAAAAAACTGAAGAAGCCAGGAAGAACAAGTGGATAAGCAGCATTCCTCCAGGGTCTCTATTTCAGTTCCTGCCTCTAGCCTTCTGCCTTGCGTTTCTGACTAACTTGCCTGCATGATGGCCTGTGAACTGGCCAAATAATACCTTTCCTTCACAAGCACTAAGTGAACTCAGTGAGTCTAACAGCAGCCCATGAAGTGGAGAAGAGGAAACAAAAACAGGCAGGGGCACAGAAGAGGTACAAATAAGGGATGGTTTGACCAAGGTACATTATGTTCATGTATGAAATTCTCAAATAATAAAGGGCAGCTAATGTAGGGCTAACAAAACATAAGTATCTGTGTCAATAACCCTGAATTTCTCAACATGATTTTTGTCTCAGTTATAAGCCTAGGTAGAAGAAAAGCAATTGCAACATGATATATCACCCTAGTACTTATAAACTAAATGAATGCTTCTTCAACCTGGAAAACAGCTTTTAAAAAAAAAATGCACAGGAAAGTACTGTAAAGGTGATAGTGTGCTGACTTTTCAGAAGTAAGCATTATTATAAAATTAAGATTTAAAACAGGAGTGGAAAACCACAAACACATGACAATAAGAATGTTGACACCAATTCTCAAAATATTTATTATTTCTTCAAAAGAAACCATGTCAGATCCTGCAACTTTCACTCAAATACAACCTAATTCCTTTATCACTAAGGATATGTCTAATCACTAAAGTCAGTGAACTCAGTGAAAAGATGGTGAAATAGAAGACAACTTGGTTTTTCGTGTTTCATGTAAAAATCAGATGTGACTACAAAGACAATGACTTATCTGCCAAAAGGCTTTGCAGCATAAATAAGTCAAATCAGTCTCCAAGACGTTTAAATACTGAACCACTGCTGAATGAGGATAGTTTTTATGCTTTCAATGTGTTTACTTTCAAAAAATTTATAGTAAGAAACTGCATGATCTAAAGTTTTCTCATATAGTACCGGCATTCTCATTTTGTTCTGATTCAAAGGGACTCTCAGTTAACATTAGTCCCTTCAGGAATAAAATCCCAACACAATAAATCACTGGTTTAACTTAGAAGAGTGGTTCTCAAGAATGAAGATTATAGAGCACAATGTGTCAGCATTTTCAGGGATGGACAAAAAAAAGTAACAATCTCTTGATTACCAGAAGCCTACAGTGTAGTATATAAACCACATATATAAATAACTAATTGCCAGAAAGGTACAATGATAGGCCTTGGGATGTAGCTCACCTAGTTGGTGAAATGTTTGCCCTGCATTCATATTACCAACAACAGGTAACAGCTATGTGACAGCTACAGTAGTGGCACACACTTGTAATCCCAGCACTTCTTGAGGCATAAAAGGATCAAAAGTTCAAGGATTCACAATGAGGTCAAGGTCAGTCTGGGCTACCTGAGAGCCTGTCTCAAAAAAATAAACAAACAAAATAAAAAAACACATATAATGTCAAAGAGACAGGATCAAAAAGATTGTCTACAATGGGGGCAAAAACTGAGGGAGTAGAGCAAAGGCAGCAATTAAGAGCACTGGTTACTTTTCTAGGAAACCTAGGTTTGATTCCCAGCACCCACACAGCAACTCACAATCATCTTTAATTCCAGTTGCAACCAATCTGACATCCACATCTGGCCTCCCTAAGTACCAAAAATGCAAGTGGTATACTGCCATACATGTAGGCAAACTGACATGTATGCAGAAAAAAAAATTCTATTAAAAATAGAAAACACTAGCATGTAACAACTTGGCCTAGAGCTAAGCGTGATACTTTACTACAATGTCCACAGTCCCAACTTTGATATTACAAATTAGTTAGCTCAAAACTAACCACTGAGGAAAGTTTAATGAAAGGTATTATGAGGATCAAAGCCAACTTTTAAACTAATTCATACCATATTAAACACTACCAAATAAAATTTCAGTTCATGTTACTTCTGAGTTTAGACCTTACCATCAGAGAGAATTTCCTGAATCACCTATCAATAATTTTCCATTTTATTTCCTTCTGTATAAAACTCTAATAATAGAGATGCTACTTTAGAATGTCAACATGAGGGCTTAGTGTATTTCAGTGGTTTATATTGTTAATTCAAAATTCTGTTTAACAGTACCTCAAAGAGCATATGGCCATACTGCATACTATCTATTATAAAAAGACCCAGACATTATTAAATTATATCTAGAAAATTAAAATTATTTCCAATGATCATTACTGAATAATTCTCCAAGATGTTAGTGTGCTACACAAAAGTTTTCAGTACCTTTTGACATTTGGGGTGTCTCTTTAAACTTTACCAGCTAAGCATGTATCATCCAAAAGGCTTTTGAACATTTTGACAGCATTTCATATTTTCTTAATGAGGCATACCCAACATACCCAGTGAATATATTTAAAGATAGGAACATATTTCCAGAATTGATGGGATAAAAAAATCATATAGCTAGAAACTTCAAAATCCTTAGAAGCAATACCTAGTCTCTAAAACATGTTTACTTATCTGCTAAAAACAATTTCCAATTTTAAGTAATGAAATACGTAATTTACTAAAATCCCACAAATTCAGGAACTAATAAATATTCAATTGAGACACTGCTTAACATAAAAAATGGTATCTACTACATACTCCAAATACACTTTTTCACACTAATACCAGGAGGATAGGAATGGATATTCCAAGACTGAACTTCTGTAACAGTTTTATGGAATCCCTATAAAGACACCACAGCCTTCTCTCCCATGCTATTTGTACCATTCTTAAGTTTAAGTTTTTTTTTTAAATTGTAAGGACCCTCTCAAGATTTTATTTTCTTGTTTTTTAACACAATGAAAATAAAACTGTGGATCCAGAAATTGTCGATCATTCCTCTAATCTCAGGAGGCTGAGGCTGTGGGGTAAGGCCTTATCTCAAAGAAAAACAAAGAAAAAGTATCCATTACATAAACATGTGTAATGAACTTCAAAGACGTACTCTGAATTATAGAATAAAGGGTGATTTTATGGGAGTCAGTTGGGTCTCTGTGGGTTTGGGCCAGCCTGGTCTATAATATCAAGATCCATTCCAGCCAGTTCTATTGTAAGAACCAAAATTTGAATTAAAAAAAAAAAGATTAGTGTTGTAATCTAATCTTTTTGTTAAAAAAGATTCCTATTGTAAAGGACTATGAGAGAATGGAGATATGGTATTTGTTTCATTCCAGATACATGGTGGAAGTAACTTACAAAGTGAAGTATAATTTAGCAAATGACTAAGTAAGAAAAATGGTGAACAAACTGCTTGCAAATGGAACTAATCAACAAGGATACACCTGAAGAGGAAACAAAAGCCAACAAGTACTTAAAGAGTTTATTTATGAAGGGAAATAAAAATTAAGAAAAAAACCACAAATATGTAAGCAACTAAACCACCACTAGGCCTGTGTCCAGTCAAAACTTCTAAGCAAACTTCCAAGCAAAAGATTACATTGTAGCTTGACTTCCAAGAGTATCACACAACTATTGGCATATAATACATGTCCAACATTTGTTGAATGATTAAGCAAAAGAATTTGGTGATGAATAATTTCAACTGTAAGGGAACTCATTGCCTCACTATAAATCAATGAAATAATTTATAGATGTTTTCTTAAGGTAGAATGGTCATGAGTGGCATGGATCACATGGCAACCATTGCTGCTTGACAAATTCCAGCATTTCAACATTGCAGACCACAACTCCCCAGCACCTTTTTACTTTCATTTTTAATGACTCTCACTGTGTGTTATTAGAGTTCCCTTCTGCCTTTTCCTTTGGGAAATTTTGTGTGGGCTTTGAAGGATGAAAGGACAATGTCAGTGTCCTTGAACAAACTAATTTTTTGGAAAATATCCCTGTCACTGTGGAACCATGTAGTATGATGACTTCACACACAGGAATCTCCATTCTGCCCTCCTGATTACACACAAGAAAATTGGAGATTCACTAGCTGGACACACCTGACCCCAAGGATGAAAAGCATACAGTCCAGATCCAGAGCTTGCGGCCACTGAAGACAAAAGGTCAGTTAATAAGTATGGAGAAATCAGAATCAGCGTAAGACATCAGGACCTTCCTTCCCTTTTGGGAGCTTATGAAGGGAACAGGCCCATATAATAAGACTGAGACACAAAGGAATGCATTTAGGGAACAGCTCAGTGCTTTTATGCTACATCATGCCCTTTGATGAATGAAAATTGTTCTTCAATTATAGTGGAGTGCCTGGTCCCCAAGAAGTCCTTTTCCTAAGGTCAAGTATTTGGATTAAGACCTCCATTCCCTCGGGGGCTTGAGGAAATTTCCTGCTTGCTAAAAGAGGTCATTTTCCTTATCTCTGGCATGAAGAATTTGTGGACTTCCCATTGATGTAAGAGCGTGTCTGGTAGAGTTACTGAACCTTTGAGAATCGCATTTAAATACTTGCTCAATGATAGATTGGTTCTACTCAAAGGCAGGATTCATTGTAGGATTATCCAAATGGTAACTATCTGAATTCATCATGACCAGGATATGGTAGCAAAGGAGTCTGCACCTTCCCATACTGAGGAAATAGCTCAGTTCTGGAGTCCCCATCCCTAAACCCTCACCGCTCACCGAAAGGAGGGACCTATTGGACCATGGGAACCAATGAAATGGTCACAGTATTTGACTAACCAATTGTTTACTGATGGCTCATGAAACACTGATGGACCCAAAACTAAATGGAAAGCAGCAGCCTATAGACCAGGGATGGAATGGCTATTAATGTAAAGGAACCACCAAATCAGCTGAAGTGATAGCAGCACTGATGGCTATAAGACAAACAGCTAAGAAAGGCAAAAGGAAAATCTATAGTTTCTTCAATTCATGGTGTGTGAGGAATGGTATAGCTATATGGTCATCAAAATGGAAAACCACTAACTGGCAGATAAATGACAAAGACATTTAGTCAAGGGAGGCATAGACAGTAATGGCAAAACACAGCAAAGACATCAAAATTTGCCGGGCGGTGGTGGCGCACGCCTTTAATCCCAGCACTCGGGAGGCAGAGGCAGGAGAATCTCTGTGAGTTCGAGGCCAGCCTGGTCTACTAAGTGAGTCCAGGAGAGGCGCAAAGCTACACAGAGAAACCCTGTCTCGAAAAACCAAAAAAAAAAAAGACATCAAAATTTAGTAACTTAGTAACCCATGTAAATGCACACACAGGCCAAAAGACAAGATACTTAAAAATAATGAAATAGAAGCCAAATTGGCATAATGTTCAATTAAGACTAGAATATTAAGACTTCCTAGGGAACAAATTCAGATTAAAGTATCAAGAATGCCAGGTCACACAGATGGTAAACTTGAAAGCTTACCCGTAACACTAAAACATGAGGGGAAATGGAGAACCAAATTAAATGAGGACAACCCTATGAGAATAACTATTAAAAGGAATCCAAACTGTAAAATTAAGAAACCTGAGAATGTTAGCATAATTAGTAAAGAAGAAATCCTAAGATTACATATGGTGATATTTTCTTTTGTACTAAAATGTTATTTGTATGTTAATAAATAAAGTTGCCTGGGGGTTAGAGCTATTAGCAAGCCATAGGAAAGCAGGGCGGTGGTGGCATAAGCTTGTAGTCCCAGCACTTGGTAGGCAGAGTTGGGTAAGTCTCTGTGTGTTCAGGGATACAGCCAGCATTGGATACACATGCCTTTAATCTCAATACCAACCATGGAACACCTGGAGGTCTATACAGACAGGCCGTGATAAGGCGGTCATGTGGTTGGGTTTACAACCAATGAGAAGGCAGAACAGAAACTCTATATAAGGACTTTAACACAGGAAGTAGCTCTGGTTCGGAGAGGTAGGACCACCGCAGGAGGAAGGGTAAGGTTTTAGCTCTTAGCTCTGACCTCTTGGCTTTCTTCCTTGCATTGGTTCTGTGTTTTTTATTTAATAAAACGGTTGGTTACATCTACAATTACATAAAAAAAATTCAGACAGATAGGCACACATAGTTTGATAAAAGGAACCTTAAGGTATCCTGGAAGGTCTGTATAGAAGCCACTAGAGAATGTCAACTTTCTCCAGCACTTAAAACTAAATTTCAGACATTAAGTACCAGCCATAGCATGGTCTCCTAAGTAATTTAACTATAAACTACAAATAGATTTCATTGGACCCTTGAATACTCATAGGGGCCTATATGCCTGCACCCTTGTAGATAAAAGCACAGGGCTTGGATTAGCCAAAGAAACACAAAGACCAGATCAGTTGGCAACAAAATACATACTCTGTTGTTGTATAGTAACATACAGCAGCCCAATAATTATTGAATCAGAACAAGGGACACACTTTACAGGTTCTAAAGTCCAGAGGTGGTCCCAGACTATGGATAAACAGTGGGTCTTCCATTTAGCATATATCCCAACTGCAGCTGTCAATATAGAAAGATGTAATGGACTACTTAAAACCAAGTTATTACAACTCAAAGATACCCCTTGAAAAAGGCTACTGAAATTGTATGCTATGAGTTAAATACAGATATGGAAACAGCAGCAACACAAAATTCCTGCCAGCACTCTTCACCCCATCTATATGGCAGACAAACGCTGTGTTTGGCTACCAGTACAACAAAACTAATGGGACTGCAAATAAAAATGTATACAATTATCCAGATTAGGACCAGAATGAGGAGCCAGGTTACTTGACTGAGGAGATATCAACATCAACCACAATAAACCTATGAGATTGGTTTGGCAGAACTGTACCTTTGACCCAGACACTGTTAGAAGAACACTGTGGAAGCATTTTCTCTCTTTGAATACAATACCAATACCATTTGGATTCAAATGCCCAAATTCACTTTTTGGACTATAACCATAACTGAATAGGCTAAACGTGACTCTATTGTTTGTGGTCAAAGTTCCCAACCTACCCTACTATGGTGAGATGGGCACAAGGAATAATCACTCAATAGGGAAGGCAGAAAATGATTCATTTTCACTTATTAATGACTGGCTGGAAATTACAGCATTGGAACACAACATTACAGATATCCATTGATCTTGACTGATTCACACCCATCCCCATTGATCTTGAAATTGAAGCCCCACCACCTAAGGAGAACCCATGCAGACACCTGGACACTTTGTGCCTGCATGGTGTTCTGCAGAACTCAGAATATACCATAGCATAGATAGCCATATTTTGTACAGACATGGCCAAATTTTTTAATGCAAAAGGCCTCAACTTCCATAATAGATCTCTGGGATGGGTACCAATCAATGAAAACTGGAAAAATGGTGAGGTGATTTCTCAATGCAATCAATGTGGTTGATGTATTGTGCACCCTACTAAACTTATCTGGGGGTCCAAGAACAGAACAGCCACTATATTAAACACAGAGTTTAGGTAGTGGTAGCACATACTTTTAATCCTAGCATTCTGGGGGCAGAGATTCATCCAGATCTCTGTGAGTTCAAGGCCACACTGGAAACAGCCAGGTATGGTGACACACACCTTTAATCCCAGGAAGTGATGGCAGGAAGCAGAAAGGTGTATAAGGTGTGAGGACCAGGAACTAGAGATTTTTAAGCTTTTAGGCTTTTAGCAGTAGTTCAGCTGAGATCCATTTGGATGAGGACTCAGAGGTTTCCAGTTTGAGGAAACAGGATTAGCTGAGAAGTTAGCTGTGGCTTGTTCTCTCTAATCTTCCAGCATTCACCCCAATATCTGGCTCCAGGTTTGTTTTTATTAATAAGAATGTTTAAGATTCATGCTACAATGCAATCAATTCACACTGGACTTGTATGGGACAGGTCTGTACAAATTTTCTTGTAGTCCATCAAGGGCTCCAACTTCAATTGGACCACCACTATACAAGGTTTAATACACCAGCAACAAAACAACAAATCTAAGTGGTGGAAGAGACAATAGAGCAGCCTAACTGACCTACCAGTCTTTTTCATACACCTCTCTCAGAAGATTTACAACTTGACAATTACAGTTACTGACACATTTTTAAGAAAAATTATGAAATCAAAGAAACAATGGACTCCACTGATTATCAATGATACACTGGAACCCATCTTTATAACCAAAAATAAAAATAAATAAAAAATAAGCTTGCCAAATGAGGAAGAATTTTTGGAGCTGTGATTCCATGCATACACTGCATAACTGTGAAACAACAGACTTCCTAATTCCTCTGGATGTATATGCTAGGAACACCATACACTTCTTTCCTCACAGAACATGGAACATTAGTTCCCAGTCTGTTGAAATTCCAGCCTGGACTTACATGACTGCCAAATTGATTACATCAACCCAAGAGTGGAGATGATACAATTTGCAACCAGAGGATGCCCTATATCCCATGACTCCTTTATGCCATGGTATCACATAAAAAAAAAAAAAAAAAAAAAAAAA
>CABHPP010038313.1:0-24844 GCA_902168425.1 Peromyscus attwateri | reverse complement strand
AAAAAAAAAAAAAAAAGGATAACAGCTTATCAGAAAGAGGCCATCACTTGAATCACCCAAAATATCTCAGTACAGATGGCTAGGGAAAATTAGATATACATACAAAAGCATCATTTAGTCATTAAGCCTATTTTCATTCATATATGTAGAAATTAAAACAATTGACCTCAAAGAAGAGGCTAGAAGTGATTTCTAGAAGGTAGGGAAGGTAGTGAGGAGAGAAGGTATAGGGTTTGGATAATAAGTACTAAAATATAGTTAAGGGTGAGGGTAAACTCTAATGTTCACAGCACAGTAGGATAACCAAAATGTATAGCACACCACTCACATATTTATGTCATACTATCTACGGTCATAGTGTTTATTATCTATATTTGTAATATACTATCTACGGTCATAGTATTTATTATCTATATTTGTAATATTCTATTTACGTTATTTATTATGACAAACTAGATGGCAAGATTCTAAGACTCCAAACAAAGAAATGGCAAGGAGAGAGAAATGGTAATTACCTTAATTTGGTCATTATACATTGTACACATATATTAAATTATCGTGCAGTGCTCCGTAATATACACAATTATTTTGTCAAATAAACAAAACAAATGAGATTCTCATTTTCAAAGCATATTCAGAGATTAAATTCAAACTCCCCAAGGAAACAGTACCATTGTTTATTCCAGAAACATATTTCTTTGATAAGATGTCAATAAATAACTTCTATGAATCTACTTAGACAAATATAATCAGTTAGCCCCACTATGATTATTTTGGTGATCAATACAAACAAAATGCCCCGAGTTCAAAGTGTTTACATGCTGATAATAGCTAACATCAACCCCAACTTCCTTGTTCTTTCAATCTAATGGCCATAGATACACATACACAGACTTACTACACACACGGTCCAGAGAGACTTCTAGATCATATTCACATTACCAACTTTAAGCAATGTTAATAAAAAATTATGTAATTGATAATTAATATGCTTTTTGTATTGATCTGTCCATGAAAAAAAATCACTGCTGTTATTCAATGTTAGTAATGCATTAGGTTAAGAAAAAATGTCACTTATTTTAATAATTAGAATCATACTCATTTTTGTAAAGCTACATGTAAAATACCATTAAAAGCAATCAGTTAATTCTTTATGACTTCAACTTGTATTTACATTATCAAATCTTGTGATGAAGGATGGTTTCAAAGCATTTGCTGCTGTCACATAACAATGGGAGTGTTCAAGACACTTGGCTACTTTGTAGTAGCTGTTAATTGTCTGTGTAATGCAGAAGCTGGTCCTTAAACCAAGCTGACAGAGTTAAGAACTGAATGTCTGAAATAGTGATTCATAGCCGGCTTTCTCTATGTGTTTGAATTCACCATGGTAACCAGGAATTGCTTATATAACAATTATAAAAGCTGTAGAGCTAATGTTTCATTATCTTGATTATTTTTATTATGTTTCCATTCATACTCTATAACTTCCTTCTTGTCCATCACTATCAGCAAAGGCATGGGCTGTGCTTACTTTATATAACTTAATCAAAGCATTAATATAAACATAATGTTTATGTCATTATTTTAACTCTAAAATTCTTTGAGAGGCTACAGTTTTCAAACTACTGATAGTTTATATTTACATGATGATAATTGTATTTAATTTTATTTTTGTAATTTGTTGTTACTTTTCTTTAGTGGTTTTAAATGTGTACTTTAAAACATCACACATAGACACATGTGTGTGCTTTTATATATATATATATATATATATATATATATATATATATATATATATTTACTTTTGTCAAATAGCAGAAAACACTATACTACAAGAAAGAAATAAATGCATATTTTGCTTGCTCTAACCTGTCAACAATAGGAAAAAAAAGAGCAGAGATATATTTCTATTGATTTACTCCCAGGTCACATTTTGTCATTTTTCTTCCACGTTCTCTTAAAATGATCTCCCTACTTCAAATTTTTATCACATTTTTGTGCTCCAAAATTTAATGTCTCTCCATTATCTATATTATTTGTATCAAATTTTGACCTGATATGCAATACCTTACATAACGTGGTCAATTCTCTGCATTCTATTTTTCAACCTTAAAGCTTTACCTAGGATAATTTTTTTATTTTAAAAATAAATGAACTATAAACATGGAGAACTTACTGAAGAGAAACTTGAGCCAAGCTAACTATCTTTGTTCTATCATCAAGTTGACATGAGACATAGAAACCAAGGTTAGGAAAGCAAGCTAGGGACCTGCAAACCATGTGCAGTGGTTCACAACCTTCCTAATGCTGTGGCCCTTTGATACCTTCATGTTATGGTGACCTCAGCCATATTCTCATTGCTACTTCATAACTGTAATTGTACGACCATTATAAATTGTAATATAAATATCTGACATGCAGCATATCTGATATGGAACCCCTGTGAAAGGGTTACTTCACCCCCAAAGGGTTGTGACCCACAAATTGAGAACCATTGATGTAGAAAAAGCCTCTTGCAATTGGTCTTCAGCTTTAGAAGGTTCTATGTAGTATGCATGAAGAGCACTGTATATAACACAGCCAACAGATTTAAGAAAGACTATTCTCTGTCCACTTCATACCTTCATAGTTGAATTCTCTTTGTGCAAAAAAATAATAAAATAAAATAAAATTCAAAAAACAACCCTCTTCAAGTACAGGCAGCCAACATCTGACAATTGTTAATAATGATGAGAAAGAAACCAGGCAGAAACATTTATATACCTTCAGTGAAAAACTTCAAAACAACTTACCATGAAACAGATTAGGCAAGATGGCTACTAAGTTGGGTCCTCCTGTGGTTCTCCACATGTTGAACACCAAAATTACTTTCCTAGGAAGAAATGAAACCAAGTGAGGGGTCTGTCCATTCTGCCTGCCTCCCATCAGCAGAATGAAAGGCCAGTTAAAGGAGGCAGTGAAGAGTTTCCCATGTCACATCTCCAAACCCAACCATGTGAGCATGAACAGAAATGTCTCTTGTATTGGAGGAGGCAAAGTTCAGGACTTAGATATTGTGATTTGATTATATTGAATGTAAACTTGACAGACTCTAGAATCACTCTCTAGTCAAATTTGTGATAAATTTTCTAGGTTCAATGAGGTGGGAAGACCCACTGTGATGGTGAGTGGCACCATTTCATGGAGTGGGGTTCGAGGTTGCAGGAAAAAGAAAACTAGTTGAGCATCAGCCTTTGCTGCTCTCTGCTTCTTCACTGTGGATGCAACGTGACCAGCTACCTTATATGACTGCTGCATGACTTCCTCACAGTGATGGACTGCATCCCTCCAAGGGTAAGGGAAAATTAACCTTTCACTCTCTAAGTGGCTCCTTGTCGGGTGTTTGGCCACAGTCATGAGAAAGGTAAGTACCCATGACATGAAACAAACTCACTACCTGCCCTGCTCAGGATAAACCCAATGCTGAGAAACCTACTGGAACAACACTTGTCTGTAGAACTACTTTGAACTGCTAAGCAAGCCACAAAATTGCTTAGATTATATTGTCCTTAATCTCAGAATGTAGAGCTAAGGGCAAAGTTGCCCTTAGTGTGGAGCAGGGTGTGATGGCCACCACAGAACCCTGTGTCAACAGAGGTCAGTGTCAGGCCTGTAATAATGAGAAAAACTGACAGAACCAAAGAACTCTTATTACAGGCCAGAGCTTACAAACGTAACTCTCAAGTGGTCCCAGCATCAGACATAAACATCAGTACCTCCATGATATGATACTGTATAGTCACTGCAACTGTGAGACTCAGGGGAGGTCCATCTTGGTGTCTGATTAGGTGGCCACAGATATGTTTCACCAAGAATACCTTGCAGTTCTACTTGGTAGAACCAGGCAGTGAGCCCTAGACTGCCCTGGAACTTAGAGTTGAGGTGTTGAAACCTATACTAGACAGGTCTTAATGGCTCCTATTCTCAGACCTGAATATGGATACAGATAAAGAAAAATCATTTGTGCTCAGGGAATATATACTTATATATTGGAACTTATATATCAGCTGCAATCTCCTGTGGCTGGTACAACAGTTTGGAAGAAAGATCTTGCTTTAGGGAAGTGTGGGTCTTGAGTTCTACCCCAGAGTGGTGTTGCTCTTAGCAGACTGTGGGCCCAGATCATGACACACCTTTTCACAAGTAGGAACTTTAGATCCTGGGACCAATTCTTCTAATGTAATTCTGCCCACAAACAGGAAGATTTCTAATGTGTAACCACAGACCAGTCAGTAACTGTGGATGGGGCATCTGGAACTATCTCTGGCTCCAAGGAGAAGCATGTGTACAGACAACTCTTTTAAAGCAAGACACTGACTAATATGTTTGAGGCAAGTCTGGTCTTAGAATTCTCCCTAGCACTCAAATAGTGAAAATATACCAAGAGCAGGTGGCTAAAAATTTGTACCTGTGCACCATCCAATACTGAAATAATGGATATAAAACCTTAGGGGATACAACCATAGGATAAGAAAAAAATTCTTAGCAAGTTATTTAGATAGATAAACATTTAAAAAAAGATATGCCAGAAACACCTATATATTTTTATTTATCAAATATATATATATATATATATATATATATATATATATATATATATATATATATCACCAGAGTTATCCAATGCCCAGGTCATGCCACATCAAGCAGCAAAAGTTTTAAGGAAGCCCTTACCTCACCAAATAGGCAAATTAAGTAGTCAGAAGGTGACCAGATAGTCATCAGCATGGGAGAACTCTCAGGTAACATAAAAGAGTTCTTTTGGTAGCTTGATGAGCTAAAACAGGCATTTTACCATCAGAGAGAAATTTTAGCAAAAATTGAAATAATTTTTTTAAGTCTTATAAAAATTCTAAGGCTGAAAATTTTGCTCACCAAATTAAGAATGCATGACAAGACATCGATACCAAGGCAAATAAAAAGAATTAGTGAGCTCCAGAGGCAGCCTGCTTGAAAATATACAGATCGGGGGGGAGGGAAAGAAAATAAAAACAATAAAGAGAAAAGAAGAATACTTACAGTAAATCTGGGGTATTATTACAAGTGCAAATGTTTTGACTACTGGAGAACAGTAAGGATTTGAAGAATACTAACGGGATAAAAGTACTACATAAAAATTAATGAAAAAAACTCCCAAACCTGGAAAAGTTACCAATATCAAATGTGGGGGACAGTCAGAGTACTCAGTCAAAATTAACCCTCCTAAGTCTACATCAACTCATAATTAAGCCAAAAACTAAAGACTCGAGAGACTACAAGAATAATACACAATGCTACCCTTTAACCTGATATTAGGCTTTCAGCAATAACTTTATAGGCTTCGACTGAAGGAAAAGAGCTAACCAATTAGAATTTTGTACTCAGCTAATCTGCCCTTTGGAAATGAAGAAAAGATAATAAATTCCTGTACAGATAAAAGCTAAGAGACTATGTATCTATCAGACCTGTTCTACAAGAAATGTTACAGAGAGTGCTTCCAACCGAATGTAAGTATTAATGGGTTAGCGAAACTATAAAACTTGTTTCTAAGAATAACTATACAAACACATTCAGAATGTTCTAATATTGTAAGTGCAATGAATCAACCATTTATATCTTTAGTATGTAAATAAAATACAAGCCAATTAAAATAATAACCAAACTGTTGGAAGGAAGGATTAAAAGTACAGTGTTTTCCTACCAGTATGGGTACTAGGCTTTTTCTTCTAGGATACCAACCAACTCCTAAATAATGACACAGAGACTTACTAGTTTTGAATGCTTGGCCTAGTTTAGGCACGTTTCTGACTAGCTCTTTTAACTCAAGTTAACCTGCTGCTCTTTATCCACCCTTTGCTGCTGGGCTAATTACCTTTCTTACTTCTGTATATCTTACTTTAACTGCTTCTCTATGTCTGGCTGGCTGATGACTGCCTGGCTTCTGGCCCCAGGCATCTCGCTCGTTCTCTCCTCCTCCTCCTCTTCCTCCTTCTTCTTTAGTTCTGTCTCCTCTTCTTCTTAAATCTAGATTTCTCCTCCTATTTATTCTCTCTGCCTGTTAGTCCCACCTATCCTTTCTCCTGCCTAGCTATTGGTCATTCAGCTCTTTATTGGACCAATCAGGTGCCTTAGGCAGTCAAGGTGAAACAGATGCAACATATCTTTACATAATTAAACACACATCATTACATTGTTAAACAAATACAGCATAAGCAAAAGTAACACATCTTTACACAGTTAAAGCAATATTCTGCAGCGTAAACAAATACAACACATCTTTACCCAGTTAAAATAATATTCTACAACAAGTATGTTTCTTTTAGTTGTGTCTTTCTTCTCTTTCTCGTTGTATTATATTGCTATAGTTTCAATGCCACTTATTATAATCAAAAGATATTTTGGTCAGCTTCACCTTAACTACGAAGCAAAAATGTAGAGTAGACAAACTAAACAGAATGAGCAAGTAAAGAAATAAACATCCTAAAATTAGTCATTTAATTGCATAGGAAGAATGTAATATATGGAAAGAAAGAACCTACAACCAATATAAAAGAGACTATGCAATATCAATAGTAAGCTGCAGCCTTTTGTTAATTACTTTTACTATAAAGTAATTCTTCAATTAAAAGATACAGAGTGAGTGAATGAATTGGAACTAACAGACCTAACTGTGTGTTGCTTTCAATAAAACTATTCTACTTGTAAGATGAGAAGAAATTTCACCGTGATAGAAACTAAGGATTAGAATAAGATGTTCCCTATAAATGACAATTAGAAAATATGAGCAGACGTCTCACACATATCATATTAAAATGGCCTTTAAGCAAAAGTGGATCAAAGATATGAGGAATGTCACTGCGAAATAATAATGTGATCAGTCATCAGGAGAAATACCCCTAATTAAATAAGCACTAGATATCACAGCAAACATAGAAAGTAAATATTAACAGAGTTAAAGAATTAGATTTTGATTCACTAATAGTTGTAAACTTTATCATCCCATTTTCAGCAATGAGGCGTCAATAAAATATCGACAAGGCAACAACAGTTAAACTTCAACCTAGACCAAGTGTACCTCATAGATATCTACAGAGCATCTCGCCAGAAGCTGCTCTTCTTTGTTTCTGTTGCTGCATTAAATAGTCTTACAAACTGAAAGATGCATGTTTCAGCTTACAGTTCCATGTCGTAATTCTTCATTGTGGAGAAGGTATTGGATGTCTGCTTGTTTGTGTTCAGTGGAAATAACTTATTAAGATAATAGCTCATGGAGACTCTCCTCTAAAGTGATTCTAGGTTGTGCTAAGTTGACATAACTAATTATCACAGCTTCCAGTATACATTTTTCTCTTCACTGCATGTAACATTCTCCATAGCAGCGCATATTCTAAGTCACAGACAAGTCACACAAATATTAGGAATTGAAATCATTTCACACTTACTCTATGGAAACAATGCGATAAAAACCAGAAAGCAATACCAAGATGTCTTAGTGTGCTTTCTGTGACTATGATGAAACACTGACCAAAACCAATTGAGGAATTTATTTGGCTTATAGGTTACAGTCATTATCCACAGAAGCCAAGGCAGGAACTTGAGGCAGAAACTAAAGCAGAAACCATGGAGGAACATTGCTTACCGACTTTCTTTCAGAATCAGTCATCTAACTTTCTGATACAGCCCAGGCATAATTAGAAAAAAAAACAACCTACAGAAAATATGTAATTATATTATAATCCCAGAAAATAAAAAGAGAAGAGAAAAGAAAACTCCCCACAGACATGCCCAGAGGCCAGTCTGATTGAGGTAGTTCCACAAATGAGAATTGCTCTTTCCTGGTCTGTCAAGCTGACAACCAGAGTACTTAGTAAGCCATGCAGAGTGTGTGTGTGTGTATGTGTGTGTGTGTGTGTGTGTGTGTGTGTGTGTGTGTGTGTGTGTGTGTTGGGGGGGTGCGATTAAAAACATGCCTCAAAATACTCCAAAATATATGAGATACAGTGAAAATAGCACTAAAAAAAGGTACCAGAAAAACAGGAACAAACTACAACAATCCTAATGGAAGAAAAGAAAAAAGAACTAGAATAGAAATGTGTGAAGCAGAGTCTAAAAACAACATGAAAGACTAACAAATGCAGCAGCTGATTCTTTGACTAGGTAACTATTACACATAAACACGCTTGATTAACCTAAGAAATACATAGAGAAGACTCAAGCTCACAAAGGACAGGGGAGGAATTTTAATTGATGGCACAGAAATAGAAAAGATACCTTTAAAGATCTGTATGAACAACTGCACATCAATAAATCTTATAACCTACAAGAAATAGATTTCTAGACACATACACTTTAAATCATGAAATACACTACTTGGACAGACCAGTAACAAGCCATAAAATTGAATCAGTAAGAAAAATTTCCCATTAAACGCCAGGGCCAGATGGCTTCATTGCTCAATTCTATCAAGCATAGAAAAATAATAATGTCAACTTTAAGGTTTCTTTTTTTAAGAAATAGGAAGACTTCTTCAAAACAAGTTCTCTAAGGCCAACATTATTATATCAAAGATGAAGTTCAATATCCTTGAAAAACACAGAGATAGAATTCATAAGAAAATACTAGCAATTCCAACATTGCATTAAAATGACTGCTCATTATAGTCCAATGGGATTCATCACAAGGCTGCAAAGATATTCAATATGCAAAAATCAATAGCCACTGGCACACGCCTTTAATCCCAGCACTCGGGAGGCAGAGCCAGGCGGATCTCTGTGAGTTCGAGGCCAGCCTGGGCTACCAAGTGAGTTCCAGGAAAGGCGCAAAGCTACACAGAGAAACACTGTCTCGAAAAACCAAAAAAAAAAAAAAAAAATCAATAGCCACAGTGCCCAACATTAAAAGAATGATGGAAACAACCATATGACTATAATAACAGATGCCAGAGGATCATTTGATAACATTTAACATCTTTCATGCTAAAAAAGAAAGCTGAAAATCTAGGTGAAGTAGGAATGCACATCTATATAATAAAGGTTATTTATAGCAACCAAAGGCTAACTTTATGCTAGGAGAAAAAAAAGCTGAAAACTCTTACCAAAATCTATGCCACAAAATTATTAGAATTAATAAAAGAACACCGTGAAGTTTCAGGTTATAAAGCAATACAAATCAAGGCAGCCAAAGGATGACACACACTGTCCAATCTTATTTTTACATACATGGTTAATTAGGATGGTCTTTATCAGAGTCTAGTGTAGGTATGGAAATAAGGAAGATGAGGCTGATCAATGGGTATTACGAGCAAGATTAGGTATGCTGTTAGAAAATAGGAGTGTGGTAAGAAAAATACAGTGCACATGTTAAAAAGAGAGTAAAAATATGGATGGCCAGCATTTGAGGAAATAAAATTGAACCTGATTTGAACAATATGAGTTATATACATAATTGAAACATGGTGCCTTATTAATATGTTCACTTTTATGTTCTTTGTGTGAGCCACAGATGAATTTAGAAAATTTTAAGAACAAAATAATTGCAGGTTTTATAAGAAGACACACAACAAGAGCAAAATTGGCGAAACTCTAATGAAAAGTTTACTTTTATGAACCAAATTGGTTTAGAATCAGGCTTGTGGTAAAGAATATCAGGGAGAGAGCTGCAAATGACATCTAAGAAATCATGGGGGAACTCAGGGAATACTCAAATCATTTCAATTCATTTCAAAGGATATGCCCTGTGGTCTGCTGGAAAGATTGGCTGATCTGTTTCGACTTGACACTGGACTTGTCAGGACTGTCTCATAAAGTCAGCTCCTAGCTTTTACTTCTGAGAAGAAGTAGAAATATGTGCTTGTTTTAGTACCAGATTATAAATAAGTAAATAATGAGTTAAAGTTGCCCATTGATAACTGTCTCCTTAATGTAATAATGAACCTACAAATCTAGCACCATTTAAAAGTAGTAGATTGCCAACAGAGTCCCAGATCCTCTACTCCTAGGAGTGAACACTTTTCTGAGATGCTACAATCTATCTCATTTTATTACATATATACTACATATATCTCATAAACTGAGTAGAGGATGATTTAAAATTTTTTCTAGAGTCACATCATGCATGGTAACATCTGGTAAAGAAGAGAACAGAAAACCGAGTTGAATACCTGGTCCCAGCTTATAGTATTTTTCTACCTGACTGGATCAGTGAAGTTAGTTGATGTTTAAGCTATGAATTCCTTCAAATCTGTCTGCTGAAGGAATTATTTCCTGAACAATAAGCTCATGGTGGTAAATCTGTTCACATGAGTGAAAAAGGAATAAGAAAAGGAAGAAAATACATTTATTTAATTAACCAGAAAAAAAAGAAGTAAAAGTAATTTAAAAGGAGAGTAATTTGGACATATTATTATAGTCACTTGAAATGTTCAGAATAATTTTAATGATAACTGAATTATTTACAAGCTGATGTATTAGCTTTCTGCATACGTGAAAAAGGAGTGCTCTTGTTATAAAATGATCTTAAGCACCCCAGAATTGCTAAATCTAAAAGTATTTATTTCAGCATATTAAACTTTATCATTCCAGAAGGGTTTCTGAGTTTGATGAAACATAAAGTAAGCCTATTTGATTTTTATGCATACATTCTTGTAAGTCTTAGCTGGATTTATGCCTCAGGGTTCTAGTCAAAGATCAATTAAAAACATAAACCATCTGATCTAAGGATGTCATCTGAGACATAGTCCATTTGCAGATCCCACATGAATGTTTTTTTTAGAACTCTGCTTACCACTATGGATTTCTTTAGTCAAAATTTGTATTATCTCTGTAAAGAATTCAAACCACCTCAGTATGAAATTTTCACATTAAAATAGTAATTGTTTACAACAGCCGTGGTGCGTTTTGCTGCTTTGTTCGGTAGAAAGACTGGAGACATTAGGAAAGGAAGTGACTGTAATCCCAGGACATTCTCTAGGACTTGAGGGGGTTCACTCCAGAAATAAACAGCATTTGTCACAGTTCATTTCCCTGTTGCTTCTTTAGGGAAATAGATGTGACACTTCAGTGCCAACACAGGGAGAAAAAGCCATGTGAATAAAAAGAAATTACTCTACTTTCAGATGCACAGTGGACCCAGATGTCGTAAGACCTAAACAGACATGTCAACTGGAGCTCCTCTTCCTGTGCCCTCCTCTTCACTGAGTACTGACCTGCTGTTCTTGGGGATGTCTGGAAAAGAGGAGCTTTGGTGTGCCTTCAGGAGAATATTTTGAACTGAAAATTCAGTAGATTCAATTCTAGCTTGCTCACACCTAGTTACAAAATAGATACTTCCAGAATTAGATTGAGGGCAACAGAGGATAGAAAAATGAAAGTGGCATTCGAGACAATTAGTTCCTAACTGTTTGCACCTTTTGATCTTAATGTAAGCATTTGATACTTGCTAAAATTATTTTCCAATGTTAAAAACATCGTTTTATAGTTTTGTGTGTATAAGTGCTTGCCTGCATGCTTGTTTGTACACTATACGCATTCTAGGTGCCCATGGAGGCTAGAAGAAGATGTTGCTTTCCCCTGGGACTGGAGTTAAAGATGACTGTGAGCTGCCATCTGGGTCCTGGGAATCAAACTCCAGTCCTCTGGAAGAGTAGCAAGTGCTCTTAACCATTTGAGCCATCTCTCTACCTCCTCTTAACATTTAATAATCAGATTTTATGGTTTCTATATGATTCATCATATCATGGTATTATTGATAGTTGTATATGATTTGCCCATGTTACTTCATATATATCATCATAACCTATTTGCTTTGTAATTTTTTTTTAGCAACACAGCAAGTTCTCTTGGGGTTAATTTTGTCGATCAGGGGACTGATGCACATAGAGTTAGATAACGGGTAAAAGTCAAGCAGTTAGTTAGGAACCGAACAAAAACATCACTCATTAGTGCTGATAGCCATGGATACGTAAACATATATGTTGTTACTTAAAATATTAAATACTGTATATGGTTCACTTACAACATCATATTCTAGATGAAGCACTAACAACTTATCAGTATATTAAAAATACTACTTCTGTGGGTTCAGTCTCTGGGTAAATGCTGGAGTTTATCTCCAATGCCTAACAACTATGATGAGATAAATAGAAAAGTGGTGAGTGACGACGGGGCCGGCAAACTTCTAATGAGCATTTCTTTCTTTTCTATAAGAGAACAGTAAAAATGAGCCTTCAGTAAAAGTATAGCTTTTCTTTCCCATGCCTTCAAAACTAGACCGTGATCCAAGGGGTGTTGTAAATAACTGAACTTGGTTGTCTGGCCATGTTTTCAATGCCATTTTTGTTCTGTCAAAAGTACCTCCTTTAGCTTTGGTGACCACTCCCTTGCTGTTGGTCCTACTCTGTGAATGAGTACAGGATCCAAGTCAGACTACTACTAATTCTAAAAAAAAGATATTTAGAACTTTAAAAAAATTCTCTTTATTCTGCTTCATGATCTGCTCTTTTGAGACCAGCCAGAGCTGCAGTTTGGGGATACCAGCAAAGGCTAGAGATGAAGCCCTTGGTGGAACCCAAGCTCCCTCTGGACTCTCTTTTTTGAGGGCAATTTCATCCTCCATTTATTTTAAAGCAAATAGGCTTGAATTTTTTTCTTGATGATAAATATTAGTAGCAACTTAGTTGCTACTAATGTAGCAATGTAGTTGAGGGCCCAAGTTAGAGAATACTGGTGGATTACTCTGACTGCTATAACACTCGTAAGTTGTAATATTAATTTGCCTCCAAAACAGAAGGTGAAGTTAAAATTCTATAATTTCTCTCTTTGCTTGCTGAAAATTCAATGAAGGTAAAGAAGTCCCATTTGACTTACAGGCAAGCATCCTCTGCCTACCTGTTTAGCGCACAGAGTGGGTGTTCATTCACACCTCATAATAAGGAAAAGAACCAACAGGCAGAAGAGAAGAAGATGGGAGGTGGGAGGCAGAGGAGGAGCTGGAAGGAGAGGGGAGTAGGAAAAGGTAGGCCAGGAGAGGAGGGGCCGAGAGTGGGGAGGAAGAAGGAGAGGGGGAGGGGGGAGGAAAGGAAGAGAGAGTCTGTCATAGTTCCTATTTCAGAGACAGGAGTAAGAATAGGAGCCTAATTATTACGAATAATTTAGAAACTGAATAAACTTGCCCAAGGGCTCAAAGCATACTCAGATTGACTCTCTGAAATGTTACCACGGAATGCATTTCTCTCTGAATGTAAACAAAAGGATCCTAGAACTTCAATACATTGTAAGGTGCTGTAGAATATCCTAGTCCACATGGACACTTGAAGGACACATAAGCTTACCTGTCTGAAGTGAAGCCTTTTGCATACCAGCTGTAAGGGTATATCCAGTATTAAAAGCCATATCTGATCTAAGGTGAGCTCATTACATACTTGAAGTTTCTGAACAACTAGATCAAGTATGACTATTTCCTTAACATCTACAGTCATGGCTTCAATCTCCTCTATTTTTATCCTCATTCTGTCCCAGGAAAAGTCCACTCAGCGCATCCATAAACATTCAGTAGTAATCCTTGAAGCATTCATTTAGGATAACTTTGAAAAAAATGATCTTCATTTGATCTACATCGACTCACTGAAAGGAAGAACTACATGGGATCTAATAACCTGAATGTGAGTACCCCATTAGCACATGCAACGCTTTTCTGTTTTCTCAAGGAAGGTAGGTGGGCAGCATCTGAGATGTCTTGACATTTGGATATAAACTTATTAGAATGTCTATCTTCTTTGACTGTTTTTTTTATTAATTTGGCTTTTAAAATTCATTTATTTAATAACTATGGGTGTTTCATCTATGTGTATGTTTGTGTACCATGTTGCAAGCCTAATTCCCTGGGAGACCAGAAGAGGGTGTTGAATCCTCTGAAACTGAAGTTAAAAATAAAAACCAGTGTGTGTTGGGAATCGAACCCAGTTCCTATGGAAGAGCAATGAGTACTCTTAACCACTGAGTCATCTCTCCAGCCCCACTAACTTGTCTGTTGTTGTTGCTGCTGACTTATTTGTGGTCAGGGGATTGAAACTGTGGCCTCACTTGTGCTAAACAATTGCTCCACAGCATAGCTATATTGCTGGCCTCACCAGTTATAACGCTATGGGAGTATTTCTATCCTTAAAAACAGCACTAGCCTTATGTACAATATGAACCACAAGTCATTGTTTTTGGTTTTTGTTTGTTTTGCTGATCTCTGCCTAAATGCATACAATAATTCTCAGGACTTAATATATTGTTAAAATTTTTAAAATTATTATTTTATTCTTTAAAATAACTACTGCCTTCACACTATAAAGAGACTTCAAGTTTTCTCCTTTTGATTTTCTTATAGATTGTTTTGTTGAACTAAGGACTCAGAAATTCAAGTTAATGGAATTAAATGGAAACTAGTTGAGCTGTCAAGAATACGTTTAAAATTAGCTAGGTGTTTTAACATACTATATTTGAGACAAACACATGGACAAATGATGTTCACGGCAATTAATGCTGGCTTATAATATGTTGACCATCAGATCATCTTCTGATAATAAGGGAGGAATGTTTGTGCAAAGGTATGTATATGACAAGCTATTGCATCTGATTTATAAAAATGTGGCTTCCCAAAGTGAAAAGAGGCTTGGAGAAATTGCTATAAACACAATTAGGTTAATTCATCAAACACTGGGCTTCTTTTCTATACACGGATTGTGTAAAACACTACACAAAACCTGAGCCTGGAACACAGTTTGTTTTCTTTTCATACCTGAAGGTTACTGAGACATTGAGGACATATCAGTACGAAGGAGGAGTGTGGGTCATCATGGTGCATCAATGCTACCCATTAGAGTAGTATAGCATGGAGATATTCTGCACTTGTCAGTGATATAATCACTAGGACATGTAGATATATGTAGAATGTTTGGTTGAAGAACTGGATTTTATTTGTTACTTAATTTACTGAATCTAAATGTAAATAGCCACATGTGACTTGTAGCTGTTGTATGACACCCACCACTGTGAGAAGCCATACCCCACCTTCTTTCACCCTCTCTCCTACTTCCATTAACTTTTCTTTTTCTCTCTTGCTTAATTTTTTATTCAGCATCTGAAATTTATAGATCAGTTTCCTCTATAGTTAGTACTGTTATCCGCTGGGACAGGACACACAATGAATCTACAATCAACCGATATAGATTTTGTTTTTCTGACCATTTAAAATCTAGTTAGGGAAGGGAAAACCACACATATACATTCACATGTACACACATATACGGTGAATGCAATATGCTGAAACAGCTAAGCTTAACCTAAAAGAAAATAAATACAGGTATAATTATCTTGGTAGGGCTCAAACACCACAATATGCTGGACATTAAAATATTTCTTAAGGAAACAGAAATGTCTTAGGAGTAGGTCACAGACTACTTCTTGATGAGGTTAATCTTTACGCATTAAACAAAGAATCCTAGACAGCTTGTAAGAGGGCCCAGGAGTGAAAGTGATTACTACCAACTCTGACAACCAGAGTTCAATTCTTAGCCGTGGAAGAAGAAAACCAACTCCTGTTAATTATCCTCTGACGTGCTCTACATGGGTACCATTGTACTCACATGCCCCTTCTCCACCAATAAGTCAAATAAAAATTTTCAAAATAATTCACTGAATCTAAACTGTGAAATAAAATCGTTTCTGGTATTTTATGAGTATTCTGGAAGCACCGGTGTGGTGATATATTGTGTACCCTAATAAACTTGCCTGAGGATCAGAGGACAGAGCCAGCCACTAGATTAGACACAGAGCCAGGCAGTGGTGGCACACACCTTTAATCCCAGCAGTTGAGATCTCATACCTTTGCTTGGGAAGCACACATGCCTTTAATCCCAGGAAGTAATATGGCAGAACACAGAAAAGTACATAAGGCGTGAGGAAACAGGAACTCACTCTCTTTAGCCTGAGGATTTCATAGAGGTAAAAACTAGTGGCTGGCTGTTCTGTTTCTCTGGTCTTTCAGCTTTCACCCCAATATCTGGCTCTGGGTTTTTAATTATAAGCCCATCTAAGATTTGAACAACACACTGGCCTGTGATACAATGATGTCCATAACTTCTGTCTAGACTGCGTTATAGTTATGTGTGTATATGTCTGTTTCCCCAACTAGAATTCAAGACTTTAGTAATTATAGGGGGTGGCACTGTGCCAAATTCATGGTATGTATTCACAAATTAATCAGCAATCATTCCTTCAGTTCATGCACATAGACAAGACTACTGGAATCTATCCAGATAACTTTTCAATAGGTTTAAAATTTCAGTTTTCTTTTTTTCACTTCCTTTTATACATTAGGAATTAAAACACAAGTCTCATTATCTGCAGTGAATGATTCACCCTTTTACTCTTCAGCCAAAGATGGTTTAATTTTTAAACTTAATTTTATTTTTTGAGAATTCTCTACATGACAACTGTATTCACACCATTTCCACTCTTTCCTCTCTCCCCTCCATCCTCTCCCGTGTCCCCTCTCACTCCCTCTTCAATTCATGACCTGTAACTTATTATTGTTTTGCACACACCCTACTGAGTCTATTTCAACTTTGTTCTATTGTTTAGGACTGACCACTTGGAACTAAATAACGTATCACAATGGTTCTCAACCTGTGGGTCACGACCCCTTTTGGGGGTCAAATGACCCTTTCATGGGGATCCTCTAAGACCATCAGAAAATATAGATATTTACATTAAAATTCATAATAGCAGCAAAATTACAGTTATGAAGTAGCAATGAAAATAACTTCACGGTTGGGGGTGTTATTGATACATGGTACTGTATTAAAGGGTCACATCATTAGGAAGGTTGAGCGCCACTGGTCTAGGTAAGACTAGGGAAATTTCTGCTGTGCTTGTTGGCATGTCTACTGGTGGTGCCATTATGCAAGTCTTGTTTAGGCCAGCATCTGTCATGTCTAGATGACACCTGACAGCAGGCCTTCCTAGTCCCCTGGATCTTACAAACTTTCTGCGTGGTAGACGTATCAATTGACACCAGGCATCCCATGGTTACTTATTCTCTGCATTTTGACCAGTTGCAGATTTAAATTATTTTTATTTTAAAATTTACTTTCTAATTAAAATGAAAAGTTGCACATATTTATGAAGCGCCATGTGATATTTTGATACGTGTATGCATTCTGTTTTGCTAAAATTAGGCTAGACATATATACTTCCCCAAATTCTACCCTTCGTTACAGCAAGAGCCTTGAAAATCCACTCTGTGGGTTTTAGTTTTTGAAACATAAAGAACATTAGCATGATCTATAGGAAATCTATGATACAGGAGTGCACCAGAACTTAATTCTCCTTATTATTTACTGCTCACTGACCAAACCATCATCATCCTTCTCTTTCTCCTACTCTCCACAACCTCTAAAACCCATTATTTCTCTCTCAATGTATGTGAGATACATTTGTTTCCTAGCTCTGTATCAGGTCATATAGCTCTGTCTTTCTGTGCCCATCTTATTTCACTTAATGTCATGACCTTTAGTTCTACCCAAACTGCCATAAATGATAGGATTAAATTTTTTGGTGGTTGAACAGTATATATAGTATATATATTCATCATATTTTCTATATCCACTCATTGATTGATAGACACATGCTTTTTCTCTTTCCTGATTATTATGGATAATGTTGTAATAAACAAGACAGTGAAGGTGTCTCTTTGACATGCTGATGTAAGTTAATTTGGATGTACTCACAGTAGTGGGAAACGAAGAAACACATGAAAGAGCAAAAATATTTTGAAAACTGTGTAACATCACTAATACTCAGGGAAATGCAAATCAAAACCACCATGAGATATCACCTCCCAATAACTAAATTAGCTATTGCCAGACTGAAAACAAGAAATGCTAGCAAGGACGTGAAGAGTGCACATTTATGCAATATTGGTAGGCATACACATTGCTATACTCACTATAGGAAGTATAATGAGGATCTCCAAAGTAATAAATATGGAAGGAAGAGTCAAGAGGCTCCACCCTCCCTGAGGATTTGTCCTCAGTTAATGGTTGCTAGTCAAATGAGGTACATTGTCTTCAGTAATGTAGTTACTGGTAAGTTGACTATGCTCTTATAAGTAACCCTTCACCCATTGTTCTGTAAGTAAGCCCAATTAAACTCATTAGGTCACTGAAAAATGAAAAGAAAAATTAGGTAATTGTCACATACCACAGCAATTTTAGTACTTGATACACAATATCTCAAAGTTAGGCTAAAGGAAAGACATAGGTTAACAGCCTTCTGTGTGCTAATTACATAGGGAGGTTATTTGTCCCGGTAACTCTTTGTTCCATTCTCTCCCAAATCACAAAGGAAGGACAATTTTTCAATTTCTTTTGCCTAGATACCAGTAATATGAAAATTCCTTTTGACAAAAATAAGGAAGGAAAGAAGGGAGGGAGGAAGGACATACTATAAATTTACATTTAATATATGATTGACCAAGAAAGGCTCACTGAAATCATAAACTTATAGTCAAGGACACAGTGAAATAGAGCCAGGCCTAGACAGTCAACATGTCATCTGCCTTATGGTGCACTCCTGTAATCCCAGCACTTGGAAGGCAGAGATAGGTGGATCTCTGTGAGTTCGAGGCCAGCCTGGTCTACAGAGCTAGTCCAGGACAGGCTCCAAAGCTACAGAGAAACCCTGTCTTGAAAAACCAAAAACAAATAAACAAACAAAAAATCTAAAGAAATAAAAGTATTCATAGGAGCAATGTACTACCAACCATTGATGGTTTTTCATATTCCTCATATACATGTAATCTGTGTGTTAACTGAAATAGTACTGTTATACTGTTGCTCTCACCACCACCAATGAAACCACATTACCCGTGGACCTGAACATCACACAAGGACTAAGAGATACATTTGAACATCACACAAGGACTAAGAGATACATTTTGTTAAAGGCCTTTGGTTAGCCACTAAAACGAAAGTAGGTTAAAGATAACACAAAAGAAAACAGCGTTTGGTTAGCATAGCTCAGCAGGAAAACAGAGCCCTGAAGAATCTAATACAGGCATGCCAAGGCATAGGAGGAAGAAATAAACAGCGGTTTCCATGGCTGAATAGAGATAAGTACCTTTGACAGCAAGTGACACCATGCACAGACATGTAAAATACAGTGTTTGCAAATTGCTCTCCTGATGCCTGGATTATATTTTAGAATTACTTAAAATTACTTTTTTTGTGAAGTGCATAAAATATATAAAGGAATAATTCATGATACTTCCCCTAAGGGAAATTATAGTTGAAAAATTGAGTCAAATATGTAAGCCTTAATCATTAATGTAATAATTCAGGTGTTGTAATAGAGTTATAGACAGGATTCAGCAAAGGCAGAAGAGGGAGTTGATTACGTCAGCACCTCTGGGTAGGAAGGAGAGCCGGGAAGGTTTCAGAGAGAACTGTGGGCTTTAGTGGTTGATGACTGAAAAATGACTTTGCAAGTGATCAAGAGGAGACAGTGTTTCAGAAAGTGAGAACAGACTTCACAAAGGGATGTGGATGCCTCTAGAAACATCTAGGGAAATTCATCTGGCTAAGCTGTAAGTTATGATTATAGAGGGGAAAAACAAAACAAAACAAAACCATGAGCTTTGAAGTCAGACAAGCTTGGTCTCATAGCATTGACCTACCATGGAGTAGCTAGGTGACTTTGAACACGCTAATTAACTTATCCGCGTCTCATTTGCTAAGAGGAGAATAATAATTATCTTGCAGGGCTTCTGTGAAAGCTAAAAGGGAACACGCATCTAAAACACCTTCATACAGGCGACAGAAGATGTGTTTAAAAGGACAGGTGCGAACATCATTATCATGTTCATTGGCACCTTCAGACAGAAGTGCACTTCTAGAAGGTGGTATACCCCTCCCTGCCTGTATATGTAGTGAAGAGCTGAGGACTTAAGCAGAGGAAAAGCAAGCTATAACATCAACTTCTGCTGGGGAGAACTGT
The DNA here is from genome assembly GCA_902168425.1 of Peromyscus attwateri. Classification (NCBI taxonomy): domain Eukaryota; kingdom Metazoa; phylum Chordata; class Mammalia; order Rodentia; family Cricetidae; genus Peromyscus; species Peromyscus attwateri. The sequence continues at coordinate 4,787 of CABHPP010038313.1, read as the reverse complement.
GCAGACATTAACCACCACTGTCCCGGCACCAAAGGAATGGTTTTATTTTATTTTACTTTTTATTTATTCTTCTTTCATATATTACATCCCGACTGAAATTTCCCATCACTCTACTCCTCCCAGGTCCTCTGCCACCTCCCTTCTCCCCAAGATCCACTCTTCCTCCCACTTCCCTTCAAAAAAGAGCAGACCTTCTAGAGATATCAACCAAACACACCATAACAAGATGTAATCATACTAGGCACAAACCCTCATATCAAGGCTGGACAGGGCAACACGGTGGGAAGAAAAGGGTCCTAAGAGCAGAAGAATGGCTAAAGAAAACATGGTACATTTACACAATAGAGTATTATTCAGCTGTTTAAAAATATTACTATCACAAAATTTACAGGCAAATAGATGGGACTAGAGAAAACAAAAAACAAAAAACAAACCAAAACAACAACAAAAATACAAAAAAAAAAAAGAAAGAAAAACATCCTGAGTGAGGTAACCCAAACCCAGAAAGACAAAAAATGGTATGTATTCACTTATAAGTGGATATTAGCTGTTAAATAAAGGGATTTTGTTGTTTTGTTTTGTTTTGTTTTGTTTTGTTTTGTGAGACAGGGTTTCTCTGTGTAGTTTTGGTGGGCTGGAGAGATGGCTCAGCTGTTAAAGGCTAGGTTCACAACCCAAAATAAAGGGATAATTTTAAACATGTCCCACTCAATGAGCCGAGGAGATTTTTGTGTCCCCTTGCAGGAGTATGGGAGAAAGGCTTGCTACCTAGGGGGTCTAGGAAAACTTGTAGAAAGGCGGGGCCTGTTGCGCTGCCTTCTGAGCCCTTCCCTGTACCTGGGCATTCTGATCCTTCCTCTCCACAAGGATGTTAGTGGGCCCAGTCTATTTGCAAGCAGTCACAGCTACTTTGCTTTCAAGGGAGCAATGGCCATGTCAGGCTGGGAGGACAATGATTCACAGGAAAAGCTCAGATTCATGGGAAATCATGCAGGTAGCATAACAGAAGACAAAGAGTCAAGGCAGGCGAAATTTTAAGACAGCAGCAACATATTCCTCGCCCTGCAAACCTCTGAGCGCAGAACCATGGCGCTAAAAATCCGGATAGAGAGGAGAGGATAATCACACCTAATTTTTCCCTTTCTTATTTTCCATGTGAGGCCTAAGTGGTTTATAGAGGGTGTCGAATACGAAAATCACAATTGAGGTTGCTGTGGTTACAGAGGCAACGAAGAAAACCCTGTGGTTCTTCCAAGCTCCATTCTCAAAATGGTAATTTTGATCAGCCTGTAGTTTAGAACATTATGTTATAAATTCAGCTGGGAAAAAAAATTTCCTTTTAGTTATTATTTTTTTTAGTAAATATAAAATATGGTGATGTCTTTCTCTCAAAATTTACTCCAGAATACATCCAAGATATTTAAAATTCTGTACATAAGAGCCAATGAAATCATGTAACTGTGTCTAAGAGATGGCCAATAAACACATGATGTTGCTTGTAGGCTTTACAATGCTCACTCTGGGCACATTATCACACCAATTCTACCATATACAGAGACTTACACCGTTTCTTTTCTTCAAGGAAACTTAGATTTCATAAAGCAGTGATATAAGCCATATTGTAAAAGACTATCCATACGTTCCCCAACCCCGTCTGCTAAGTTTAATTTTGATTTAAGAAGTATTGATTTATTTTTATAATCTTTTTTGTTACTATGTGCCTAGACATTGGGGCACAATGGTTAAAACCGAACCTAACTATTACCACATGACTTTGATTACCTATAACTTTGTCATTGTTTTTAAAAAGTTTGTGACCAAATAACTAGGCAGGTAAGCAAGAGTGGAGTACAATATGGTAGAAAATGATAGTTATCATCTTGATACTCCAGATGGATGCTTGGTTATCTTAATAACATTTCTCATAGTAGGAAGATAGATAGAGCTATATAATTTCCCAAACTGTTTCTATGTCCATTGATTCCACGGATAAATACTTAGAGATCATTTATTTACAACCAGACATTGTTTAGATACATGTCAGTGAATGAAATAGAACATGGTCTTTAATAGAGTTTGCAACATGTTTGGAGAAGTGCATAAAGCAACACAAGAAAAGGATGGGATGTAATCAAAATAAAAATTATCATGGAAGGAGTGTAGAGAGATTCAGTTTTAAAAATAGATGCTGAGGGCTGGAAAGGTGGTATATCTAGAGCAAGCACTTCTCTGAGCCCGATAACCTAGTCTAATTTTCAGAACCTGCATGAAGGTGGAAGAGAATGGGCTCCAGAAAGTTGTTCTGTGACCTCCACTAACTAACTGGTGCATGAACTTCCTTTATATCATACACAATCAATAAAAATATATCAAAATTTAAAGGATGAGTAAAGCAGGGGAGTGAGGTTATGGAAGACAAAGAATAAAGTTGTGAAACTTGTTGTATGGCATTTGGTGACTTTCTGTTTTTAAATTCATACCTTTCTTTAAAGGGAAAGCATGGTCGATCATTAAGATACAAAGATTTATATGCCATGAATGCATAACAATTTTATATATTCTAACTTATGAGAGAAATTATTCCCAGTGTGCAGTCTTTTGTTGGAATTACTCAGTGTATATTTATTTGAGTGTGAAATAAATACAGGAAAAGGATATTATTATGAGAAGAAGACATTATCATTCTCATTTTAGACATCCGAAGTTTTATTTATTCCTTTAACAACTACATACGTTGTTGCAGTATTTATCCAGAAACTAATTAATTCAGTTTCTTCCTCCAACATCATTGAATTAGGCTACCATGCTGGTGGGGAGTGTAGAATACCAAAAGCAAAATAATTTTGAGATGGTTTAAATTCATACTTGTGGAAATTAATGACTATGTAAGGAGAAAAACATGCTTCCAGCAAAGAAGTGAACAGAGAGGTAATTAGAGTGCACTCAATAATTTCAAACTAATATTTTATGACTCATGTTCATGTTCTTCCATTTGATGATCATTTCAAAGCCTGATAAAAGATATGTAACAAATTAGTATTTTTAAAAAGTACATCCAACTGAAAAGAAACTATCAATTGAAAAAAAAGCTATACAAAATGTTCCTATAATAATTGTCATTCTTCACAATACATGAAGGTTTCCTTTGAGTTCTCTCACAATGCATTCAGCACACAGCTGTTCTTTGCTTCCATGCTCTGTGCATCAAAACATGCAGATAACATATCCGCATTCTCTTCAGATAGTATGGTTGATGTATATATCAATGTATGGATGAACAAAAAACATATTTTTAATGTTTGTAGTTGAAATGAAATAATATGAGTAAAAAGTTATGTGTTATTTCCTATCCCATCCCCATGTGGCTGTAGGTATCCACTGTTATATGACTGTCTGATATTCCACACAAAAAAAATTGTAGTTACTAAGTTGATACAACTCTATACTAGCATCTTTAGTTATCTTCTTTACACAGATACTCTTAAATGCAATTTTACAAGAATGGAATCATATGTACAATTAATGCTGTTACTATCTTCATTCACATAGTTCCCTCTCTTCCTTTCTGCATCACTCCATCCCACTATCCATGTATCCTTCCAACAAGATTATAACTCAAAGCACAAAGTCACTAAATCAACTGATTTGGGACTGTTATTTTCTATTATCTTAAACTTATTCATCATAGATACATTCCATGATTTATAAATATGTAAACTATACTTAAGATAATTGTCTTTGGTCTGTGGTATTTTTCACTCAGCAATATCATCTAAAATTCCAAATCACTCCTGTTTCCATGAGTTAATTTTGAGACATTCTTTGGAACATATGTATGATATTTAATTTTGTACATATTCTTTTATTTATTTGATAAAAATCCAATGATTCTATTTTACAGAACAACAGTATTTGAAGACTTAAGGGTATTGAGATATTTAATAAGCACTTGCCTAGGTGCTAATGTTGTACAATAGACCTCTTGAACAGAAGAGGTCTATTGTAAATAACTGCATAATTGAAATTTTCTACTTGTTTAACATTCCTCTAAATACCTTTACTTCTGATAACTACTATTCTCCTCTCTTCACCCATGAGATCAATTTTGTTTTGGGTTCCACATGTGAGTAAGATAATATAATAATTATTTGTTGTGCCTGACCTAATATAACCACCTCCAAATTCATCCTTGTTGCTGTAAAAGACAGGGTTTCCTTCTTTACATATCTTAACAGTATCTTGTGTGTGTCTATAGAGAAGTATGTGTGTATTAAACATTCCTTATTCATTCATTAGTTCATGGGCAGGCACTTAGTCTGATTGTCTCTCTTGACTATTGTATTAATACTGCAATGAATACAGGACTGCTGCTGTTTCTACACATTGATTTAATTTCGTTTTGATGCATACTCAGTAGTGGGGTTGCTGTATTATATTACCCTATTAGCAGTCTATTTATAACTTTTGCAGGACCCGTATCCTGTTTTCCATAATGGCTGTACTAATTTACATTCCCACCAACAGCATACAAGCATTCCCTTTTCGTCACATGCTCGCCAATACTGATGACCTTTGCTTCTTAAAATATATAATCACCATTCTAATCCGCATGTGATGATAATGTAGTTTTATGTTTTTATTTATTCTTTGGAAGTTTCGTACATGCATATAATGTATCTTGATCATATCTGCTTCCAATCTCCCCCCCCCCACCCAGTGCTCCCCTGAACCATTCCCAACACATCCAACTTCATGCTCCATTTTTTTTTTTTTTTTTTTTTTTTTTT